>CM061121.1:10516717-10782286 GCA_030770115.1 Daphnia galeata | reverse complement strand
ATTTAGATTGGAATGTGAACAATAGAATGTTTAACTCTGCAGGTGAGATGATTTTATCGCTTCTTATCTCTTCTTATCTTCCGAAATATGTTTTTTTTAAAAACAAACACAAAAATGGCCAATGTTGCTGCGGTTGGGAGAAACTTGTTTATTTTCTATTAATTGAAAACAGGTAAATTGACGTCATAATTATCTCTCAATTTGCCATAAATTGGAAAAAAAATTGCAAACGGCCGGAAACCCGTACCAGGTAAAAAGGAAGGCTCGCCGATCCGACACCAATTGGATAATACACACGAAATTCATCTCGCATCTCACGAAATTCTCGCAGTTCTCACTTTATATATCGTGTAGAGTGATTGATCCTCTTTTGGCTGCTGCTGCTGCCTTTCTTTTTTATTGTTTGTCGCTTTTACATCTAGATAATACGTAGCCGTTGATCGGCTTAAATTCACATCGGCTCGTAGTTACACTCTCATTCATCGTTGTTGATGAATCAATGAAGAGAATGTCAGAGTCTATTAAATAACTACACTATGTGTATCATCTTACTTTTTGCGCAAAGTTTCAATGCATAATACATTTTGAATTTCATACAATTTACGCTCAAGTATAGCCCTGTTAGCAAACTTTTTCTGAATATTGGACGGCAGCTTGTGCAAACGTTTGGCCAACGCTTAGAGCAGTTGATGGTGATCGGCCTTCCAATCGTATTGAGACAACTGGGAGTTTTCGGCAAGCTCCTCGATCGCGAACCTGTTCGGCGGAGAGACACATATGGGACGAAAAAAACTACGTATAGCAATCAACAGACGCCACAAAAAAATCATTAATTTTCGCATAGTTAGGCACATTACCAAAAGATGGGATCAAACTTCAATTTGTTGGTGTCAACGAGACCAATTAACGGCGCCTTGATATCTTCTCCAATGTACTTTTGCGCTCTTTTGTTCTTTCCGCAATAATTGGTTTATTCTTATCCTCCCACTCTGCTTCTACCAATTCGTTTTGTTTGGCGTTTAGCTTATAGTAGATCTCCTTCTCCTCGTCTGGCATCTCCTAAATATACTACAATAAATCAGTGGCTCCTATCTTTTTTTCCATGATAGTTACAGATACTTAAAATAATTGACCCCCAAAAAATTAAGTTAAAAGTATCCGAAAAACTGAAAAAATGATCCAATAGGGGAGAGCGGGGTTGGATGGGACAGGGGTTGGATGGGACAGAGGGGTTTTATATAAGTTCCTGTAATGATAGGAAAAAATCCTTTTATCCCGTATAATTAAGTGTGTGATGCATATGCTCACAAATTTTTTTTTATTTCCCACCATTAATTCTATGGGAAACGGCCAAAATGTGTTTTTTTCGTTTGGTTTAGCTTTTGCCTTTTTATTTAATGTAAAAAAGGTGTTTAAATATACCGCTTCATTTAATTGTAATTACACCATTTTGAAGGAAATTTCTTCCTCTTTCATTTTGGTGTTTGCAAAATGTATGCTGGTCCCTTCGTTCGTTCGTATTTAACGAAAACGTTCGGGTACCTTGAGCGGGGCTGGGTGGGACAGCATACGGGGTTGGTTAGGACAAATTTTTGAAAAGATCGATTAATTATAGAATAGATATCGATTTATACATAGACAATAGCTTCAAAGCAGACAAGAATCAATCGTCTGATCGAAAGTGTCAGTTAATTTTGTTCTAGTTCTGACAACACTTTAAAATGTTTCGTACTAAAGTAAATGAAGATATTAGATTAATTAGAGAAGAAGGAGCTATAAGATGCTTAAGAAATTTAGATCAGTATGTGGAAAATGTGACCTATTGTGATACCCAACGCTTCAGGTAACAGAAATTCATCTTAACTCTTCAGTTGTTATCATGTGTTTCATAAACTCTGTTATAAACATTTTAGTTACGACGACAAAGGAAACATAGCATTGAATTTTGGATCGGAAAAAGAAGAAGCCAACACTGTGCTAGTTTGGAGTATGATTTCTTCATTTGCACACAAGTCTGCCTTATGTCGAGTAAATGGCAAGTTTGATTCAAATAACTACAAGAATATTCTACGGCAGTATGTGCTTCCTTTGAGTTTAAGTGAACCATATAAACGTATTGGCCTTGTGCACGACTGGTAAGAAAAATGTGCAAATAATATTTGTATATTGTATGCCTATTACATAGTTTCATTCCTTTAAACAGGTATCCTGTCCATCGCAGTAAATCTGTTAATGAGTTTTTGGCAGAGCACAAAGGGAACATTTTTGTTGTTGACTGGCCAAAGTCTTTTGGTGATATTATGCCACTTGAGCAATTGTGGCTGGAAATGTCTATCAAGTTTACAGAAGACAACGTTACAGCTAGCTCTCTGGGTGATTTGGAGAGAGAAATCACCTCAATGTGGTCGAAGGTTTGCACTCCAGAATTTATCAAGCAACTCTTCAAGCAAATTCCCATCAATCTTCAGAAGGTCGTCACCAATCGGGGTTCACAATACGTCGACTAGTCTTTCATTTCTGTATTGCAATTTCCCATTGAGGTAAATGAAAATGCACATTATGTATCGAGATTATGGAACATGTCGATAAAGATTGGAAAACAAAGATATGATTTCGTCTTTGAATCAGAAAGACAATAAGTTAATGAATGGCAATTACATTTTTAACACTAGAACTCTTTGTTTTAAATTGAAATCTGGAAATGATTAAGACGGGCTTAACCCAAAAACAACACACGTTTCACTTCACGAGGTATCCTGGTTCGTTGAATTGTAGTTTTTGATTTCAGCGACGGGGAGTAGTTCTTGTCAGGATCAACATTTTCATTATTGCATTTGGATTTGCTTTTGTTCTTCGTCGACTTCGCCGTAGCTGAATCAATAAAGGCAACGTGGACGTTGTGTGCACTGATTTTGATTGGGTACGTAGAGTTGTTGCTGAAGTCGTTGCAGTACAAGCCGTAGCTGAATCCAATAAAGGCAACGTGGGCGTTGTGTGCACTGATTTTGATTGGGTACGTAGAGTTGTTGCTGAAGTCTTTGCAGTACAAGCCTGATCACAATAAAATAAGGAAAAGTTATAAACTAGATAAACACATTTCAACATTTGTACAACAATCAATTCAGTAACTCATAATGAATTATCAAGTAAAACTTACTTTATTGTTAGTTTCTTTTTGAATTCTGCACAATTTGTTGTTTTCCCTTAAGATACGATTTTTTTCTTTCAACTCTTTTACGTTGTGTGCCTCTTTCAACTTGGCAATTTCAGGAGAATTGGTCAATACACGAGAAGAACCTCTGTTCTTGTTTCTTGGTACTCTTGGTCCTGTTTGGGCAACTCTCGGATGAGGTAACAATTCTTCTGGCGTAAAGCTTTTACGAGGCAGCTCCTTTGAAGGCTTTTCAGTGATTGATATAAGGGCAAAACAGGTGATGTAAGAAGAGTAGACGATGTCGAAATTGGAGTTAGTTGCAACTTTCCACTATTTATTGTTAAAGGTAGTGTGACATTCCATCTTGTTGACTTGTTGAATTCGACGGGAGAACATTATCAGCTTGGACGTCTATACACACCTCACCTGCAATGTAATTGTATTTAAAGCGTTAATTAATGCAGTTTAACAATAAATGTTGTATAAAATACCTTGCTGACTTAAATGACGATTAACTATATCAGCTAAACCATCTTGTTGAGAATCTCTTTGGAACAAAAGAGGGGACAGTGAATTCATTCCTTCAGTTGCATTCGGTGGTGTTACTAAGTAGTATAAACGATTATTAAACACTATCATTAAATATAATAAATGTTGTATAAAAAAACCTCGCTGACTTAAATGACGATTAACTATATCAGCTAAACCATCTTGTTGAGAATCTCTTTGGGACAAAAGAGGGGACAGTGAATTCATTCCTTCAGTTGCATTCAGTGGTGTTACTAAGTAGATAAACGATTATTAAACACTATCATTAAATATAATTTCTAATTTCCTATACCATAAGGTAAATCAGTCACAGACGATGGGTGCAAACATGTGCTCTGGGATTGCATGTCGGTTGAATGGATAAATTCCGCAGGCAGCAAATGCAGATTTGATGTTTTTGGAATTAAATCTCCTCTTGTATGGTACTTTTGTTAACTGAGGCACATCATAAATGGAAATTCTCTTCCCTGGATTATTTCGCATCCAGTGACGGTGTTCTTTCGATTTGTGCGATTTCATCGGACCGAATAAACACTTGTCGAGGGGCTGAGTCACATGAGATGTGTGAGGTGGCAACGTGAACAGAACACTACCACTTTTCTTGCAGAACTCAACTACGGGATAGCTAATGTGGCTAGTGTGATTGTCAAGAATAAGAAGATTGGCTTCTCAGGAGAACACTTAACATGTTTCAAAAGATGCTGCAACGACTTCAAGAAGAGCTCAGACGTCATCCAACCGGAAGGACAGCTAAAGGGAGGGAAACCATCAGGGCAAATTTATCATTTTGGTGAGGTTCACCTTAACTCTTGGGAAAATGAAGTGCCTGGAAAGGCTTTACCAGCAGCATTTACAAATGCTAACATGGAAACATTTATCCCTTGCTCCCCACCACAGAGCTACTCACCTGAAAAATAGATAAAAATGTTATTTCAGTTCAACAATTAAATAACCAGAAACTTACAGCTTTAACTCCTTTCTCGGCCACAATATTTTGAGGGTCCACCACTGTTGGTTTATTTGTTTTTGTCGCCGTTAAAGATTTCTTCATCTGTAAACTTGTACTTTTCATACAAGTCATACAAGTCATCAAAATACTTGTCGATGACGACGTGATTTACGGCTGCAGCTCGAGCTTGGCTCGTCCTTTCAGGTTTTCCTAATGGACAGCCTTGAATTTCGTCTTAAGAATGAGGAAAAACCAATCTTTCCAGCTTCTTCGTTTCACTTCCCAACGAAATGGCATTTTAATGTTGTTTGACTTTGCAAAGGAATAAGCTAGTTTTCTGGTATCACTTGGTGTCAGTCCGTGGTTTAATTTTTGTGCCACAATCGGTAGCTGGTAAGTTCACATTCTTCTTGTTCATTAAACACCTGACGGTTGTGACATGTTTTCTTGAAAGAGTGAGTAACATCACATACACTGTTTGATTTAAGTAGCCGATGAATAGTGGACTTGGATAGTCCTTTTACTGCAACCTTCCTTAGACTTAACCCACTTGTCTGTTTTTTAAGCAAAACTGTTTTTTTTTTCACTAACACTTAGTGGATCGAACTCGGTTTTTCTTTTAAAATTACGCGGCATTTCACTAGAATTACTTCGGATTACAATTATTTACCTGAATATTTACAGCCACAAGGCACAACAAGTGAAAGCATTGAAAATGTAGCAGACATAACTTTGACATTTATCGATACGAATATTTAACACATTGATTATTTATAAGTAAGTAATCGATCATTAGAAGCCAGCTATCGATTGGAAAATTCTCGTTTTTGAGAAAAAATTTTGTTTTTTAAGATTTCTAAACGTAAAATGTCTTTTTGGTGCGTAATATGTACATGGTTGCAAAGAAAATGGAATTTCGCACAAAATGGGTATACCAGTTGTGTTAATTTTTCGTCATTTTATGCACTTAAACTAACATTAAGATGAGTGTCCCAAGCAACCCCGTGTAAAAAGTGATTTTTATAAACGAAGTCACTTCATTATTAACATTACCGCTCATGCATTTTTAAAGATAAATTAAATTTAAAAATAGATTTAGAAAGATTAAATAAATGCCAATAAAGTTCATTTAAAACATTTTATTAATTCTTTATATTAAAAAAGATATAGGAAGTTACATCCGGTGTTAATTTTTTTGTCCCATCCAACCCCGCTCTCCCCTACAAGATTGTATCGAAAAAACAGCCCAGATAAGATCAAGTAAGATATTCTGGAATTTTTATGGTGGGCTTAAGATAAGATAAATTGAGATAAGATGCAAGCTATTTTTCCCAGTAACATCCCCGTGTTGAAACCGACCCCAAATATTTCTAGGTTATTTTACGAATTTTTTTCGTAAAATTATCGTTCATTGCGATACCGATAGATGAATTGATCATAGCCCTTCCTTCCAACGGGTCTCTGTTAATGTTTCAAAAGAACGTTACAAAAAACTTGTCGGGGTTTTGGGCATTGAAATCCTTTTTCGCAATTTCTAAAAATGTGGCAATGACACTTTTCTTCTCATATCTCTTCTGCTCTCGTTCTTCAACTAGTGCGATGACAGCTTTGGCCGCCGACTTATCAAACTCAGCAATATTCTTTCAACAACTAAACTAAAATACAGAATCACATATGTTAATGAAATAAAAATTAAATATATACAAATTATATACAACGCACAAATTATTAGTCGTCGAAAATATTGAGGAGGCAAATGCTACAACACCTTTTTAGATTGAAACTTTTTGTTGTTGTTGTTGTGGGAGGTTCTGCCACCATCATTTCTTTCTCTTCTAATACGTTCATATTACGCCTATATATACGTTTGTGATGTATCGTTTGGAGTCAGGGCAGGCTCGTTTGTCTTTAATTTGATTTGATCGTCTCATTAACAAAAGGGACGACTAAAAGGAAGAAGGAAGAATGAAGCGGGGAAATGAGAGAGTTGGTGCGGTTAATCTCATGGATCTTATTCTCTTGATTAATCTCATGGCGTCTGAGCCTTTTTTGTAAACGATACAGCAAAACACATCATAGAAAAATAGAAGAGAATACCTTAGGGGATTGGAAGGGAGTGAGAGAATGGGGTGGGACACACACACACCCATAGCAGGAGAAAAAGGGGACCACTGCTAGCTGCTGTTGCTGGCTCTCCTATAACATTTTCTTACGACGCTATGCTGGACGCTATGATGAATAGTGCCGGCGTAAATACATCAACTCCATCACACCTGATATCTTACTATGTTTTCAGGGCCTACTGCTCTCGTGGGCAAAACAAACAGACACACAGACAAAGCTTAAGCCCAATTAACTTGATGCTCCATTCCGCCTTCGTCTTCCCGTCTTTTGCCTTCGACTTCAAAAGAGATACCGTTCATTAGTGAACAATCCAATAACCGTCCTTCATTTAGAAAAGCCAGCTCACAAGAACAAAAACCTCCTGGGACTATAATAGCTACTAAGTCAATCAATACTTTCTTTCTTTATTCTTCTTCTTTTATGTATAGTTTTGCGTCTCTCTAACAACTCTCAACGTAAGTGTACAGTACAGATAAATATTCCACATAGCACAATTCAGCCGTTGGATTTCCAAATGAGAGCCGATCAGCCTAGGCACAGCCTATCCATCTGCGGCTCTTAAAAGGACGTCCAACGGCTGAACTTAACGAACGTCCTTTGGATAGCCCTATAAGTACAGCCCGTTCATGTTGTACAGAAATCCGTAATAGGATTTTACATGAATAAAGAAACCAATTATGTTGTTTTAATACTTAGTTGAGAATAAATGAAAAATACACCGAAAAATATTGATTTCAAAACATTTTTTGAACCAAAACATGGTTTATTTACGGAAAATTCACGATGTTGTACAAATAGAAATTAGACTTTACAATGGTTCGCGATATTTGTAGATAAAGAGTGCAAACCATGAGGGAGAGATGAAGTAGGCGCAACTATGCCTGAGGCAAAACTGATATCGTCCCAAGCATTTCCTCGAGTTGTTCCTCCTTCGATCGCGAATACTCTATATGGGAATGTGATGAAGAAATCAAACATACTTTGGGCGTGAAAAATTCTAGTAAATGATGCTCCTATTCGGTAAGGGGAAACACATAAACTCTTTAGCAATGAGAAATGTAGAAATATTTGGAAATTTGTAATACTGAAGACAAAATTTACTGCTGGAGTTTTTAATGGCACCAAAATAGAGTTAAATTTATTCGAGATTTAGCTCCGCCTTGATAAAAAACCGCTTTTGGTAGTCTAATCAATGAGTCCCAATTGGTAAATTGCTGGAGGTCGCGTAGCGACCGATGAGCAGTTGTGATTGCTTGTAATTAGTGAAGACCTTAACTAAGTGTTGACACTTTCAACTTATTGTAGCCCTTTCAACGCAAAAAACCCAAAAGAATATCGAGTCCGCCTCAGGACTCTAACGCCCCCATATCCTTATCCAACGCTCCCATATCCATATCCAGACCTTTGAGGCTAAATAAATATTATCTTCTTTGGGTTGCTGTTCCGAAAGTATGGCCAATTTCATTTTCTGTTTTGATTGCTGCCAGAACCCCTTCCTCTGAAAGAGAAATAAAAGAAACCAATTAATAAAATAAGGGTGGGTTGGGAGGGTACCTTAACCTCAGTTACGGTCTTAACTCATTACAAGCAGTCACAACTGCCAACCAAACTTACCAAATTGCATGTAAATCGCTCGACCTTAACTTAGTGATTTCCAAAGCCTCTTAACCAGAAAAGTCATTGGCCCATCTCCCAGCACTAAGCTAGCCACGCTCTCTTTCTCTACTGGCGGATTGTAGTGTTTGGAAAATACGCTTTCGGAAGACCAGCTGCCCGAGCGTAAGATTGAATCAATTGATAAACCCGCTGCCACTGGCCTTAGAAGCTGCCACCACCACGGTCGAAATTGCGCCGAATAATAGATGGTCGACTCCCGTATCTCCCAGAAAACTTTTTATCCATCTGCCAACTTATGATGCGCCTATCGGGGCATGGGGGGCGATTTAAAGCCTAAAAATAAGGTCAGAGACTATTATCACGTCTAAATTTTAGGTATTAATAATACTTTAAACAAGATACCGGACATATGTTTGTTAAAACCCTGAGTTTGTTTCCAAAGAAAAATACATATCCCGATGAGCTAGATTTTTCGATTTTCCTCAGCTTTGACAACGAAAATTTTACTGCTGGTCCCAAAAGACTATGGGATGACACATCGATAGATGCAATCTCTGAAACTCTAAACAAGGAAGTGAGAGGCCAAACACAGATTACTAAGTTCTTTGATAAAACAGCCAGACCTCAAACCGTTATCTGGGCCTAGAGCCTCGATATACTTCAAAACCGTATCCGTGTCCCAAAACCCGGTGTAGTTTAGGTTTAGGGGGAGAAGAAATTAGAGATGCCTTGCATCACTTTTACAACTAGAGGCTGTTTTACCTACGTCCACCCCTCGATTTTCTCCAGCGTACCGGACAGCATCGAACAGTATACATTAATAGATCTGTACGCCTTTACTTCATGGAAAAGACCTAAAAGAAAATCTAAAAACTAAATTCAGAGAAGAAGACAAAGGATTTTCACTTCTTTTAGCACTACCAATGGAACCAAACGTTCCAGGCACTTTTGTAAGGTAGCTGATGTGGCTTCGCGATTGCTGGCCAATAATAATTGGACCACTCTTCCGGAGGCCTCTGTTTTTCATATCGTCTCCTGATAAGGTCCATGCGGCCAATAGAAGGGACCCTACGAACTAAAAGCGGGTTGCTTATGCCCGTCGTGTCCACAACAGGTCTTTGCTTCGGTTCCAGAATGCGAGCCGGATCGACACGACAACTCCAAAAATTGCTGGCCACCACGGCTGGGACGGCCACGCTGGGGTCACCATCAGCATCCTCCGCTCTGTCCCCTCATGATCTTTATCAAAGCATCAGTGGATCAGATTGAACGTGGGAAAAGCGTACCCTCTCAGTGTCTTTTCCAATTCTGCGTAAAAGCGTCCAACGCCTCCGATTCCGGCTGGGGTTTCCACTCATGAAACGCGGAACCTGACGGACCTGACAATCTACAATCAAACCCCAAAAATTCAATTATCTGCCGAGGTGTGGTTGATAGATTTCTCAACATTTAATAACAAAGCCGCAATTTTCTAAAAGCACCGCTGTAACCAAAACCTTTCACTCAGCCTCCTTTTAGAGAAGAATTTAAAATGCAAAATATCGTCTAAATAGATGACCAGGGGCGAATGCCCTTGACCGAAGAAAATGTCACAATGGGCTTTAGAATTTGTTTTAATAAAAGGGGGGGCGGATGCCAGACCAAAAGCTAAACTTTTGAATTGGTAAAAGTTGCCCTCTCCCACCTAATTTGAATACATTTTCTGTCTTCCTAGTGAGAGGCACGTCCAAATACGCGTCCCTCAGATCAATTTTTGTAAAAAAGTCGTCGGGCGGATGATCTCCTGTAATGAACTAACGCCCTCATATTTTAAAATGAGGAGAGCAGACAATGTTCGGGAGCTAATGCTAGAGCTTATTTTGGCAGTGTGGTTCAGATGATTGTATTGCGAGTAATAATTTGCAACCAGGGGTGTAGTAATATAAGGACGTGTAACACAATATACAATAAGATAATAATAATCATACTGCAAAGAAAGAACAGAACATAGTTGCTTACAAGTTTGTAAACCATGGAACGCAATCACAGATTGAAAAGAGACAGAAGAGAATGTGGATCCAGAGTTGCCGTTCGATCACCATTTGGTGATCGATTGATCTTGAAATCTCGATAACTCAAAAAACTGATCAATCGATCAGCATCGATCAGTAAATGACAATTGATCAATTTATCATCGAACTCGATCAAATCGAATCGTCTGAATTTTCCTCTTATATTTCGGTATGAAAAGAGTAAGCCAAAAATTACACAAAAGTGAAACATTGTTATTTTCCTGCTGCTTCCAGGATGTTTTTGAAGGTTGATAGCCGCACATTCACGGCAACAAGCCCCATTCAGCTTTAAAGAAAAACCAACATTTCAAAATTCAAATCAAAGGAGATTACTCTTTTGCTGTGAAAATGAGTCCTGTTGTGCCAAAACAATCTTTCGCAGGCAGCTGAAGAAGCAGGCCGCTGTTGTATTCTCATGGTAGAATAAAATAAAACAATATTTAACAAATATTTAAACGATTTGACAGCTTGTAACTATTACCTGTAAACCATTCTGATGTTGGTGAAAACCGATCTAACAAAGAGATGTCATTTGAATCCTCCTTTAAGATATTTTCTCGACTTCATCGATTTCAGTTGACGGCCATTCGATTGTATCCATCAAAGGGAAGCGTTTTCTTTTTTCGGTGATTCATTGTTTGGGGATGTTTAATTGTAGAAGATCTATTGAATTACCGACATAAAAAAAGAAAGTGTTACATATGAGGAAAAAGTTGTAAGCAGCGTAAGACTATGTAAAACATTGAAAGAATTGCGGATAAAACAAGTAATTTGACAAAGAGGAACTGCAGGTGATTGAATAGTAGAATCAACTGAAAAACTCTTCCATTTTTTCCACAAGTAGTTTAATTGTGGGGTATAACACATCCTATACTCATATTTTCTTTCATTCTGCAGAACATCGAGTGCTTGTGTAAACGGTTCCATTATAAGAACGTATTCCTCCAGATAATTCCTTTTCTACTGCGTTTAAGGGAAGCAATCCAAAGGTGACGAAATGTTTCTCCTAGCTCCGTACTTTCTTGTTAGAAAATTTGAGTACACAGTTCATGGCGTCGTAGAAAGGAATTCCATCTAGTTTGATGTACAATATGAAAAGTGTTGCCTAGTTTTTCTTTGAGTGGTATCAGAGGACAAAAGAACTTCGGGATTGCTTATTCCAAATTTTCTGAATCTTCATCCGACGAATCTGCATCTTCGTTTTCAACTGTTTGTTCTTGTGCACGATGTTCTTGAAAGATTTGATCTAAGTCTATGAAGACAACGTCATCGTCATCCTCACAAATATCCGGAGTCATAATTTTGCAAATTATCTTGATCCTCAGTCTGTTCATTCCCTCCGAATACTTTAAAAGCTTTGAGGAAATTAGAACCACTGTCAGTTTATCATGACATTGACCTTGTCGACAATATTGAATTCTTTTGTGAATATCATTGATTATTTTGCAAATCACGGTCGAACGTAGTGTCTGTCTTTTACTCGGCGGATCGCTAGGCAAGCCACTGCGGTCTCTTTAAATCTTCCCCTTTCCAGTGGGCTGTCATCCCTATGTAGCTCCTACGATGAGCTGTCCACATGTCAGCGGTGGTACCACATCGGTTGCGTTTTCCATGGCCAAGCAGAGTGGCAGTCCTTAGAATTTGAAAAGTCTCGTTTCAGTTTTTCGGTAAAGAAAGTTCTCTTTTTTACTTTCACTTTCACCACAAGGCCTTCCAAAAGCGAAGCCGAAAACCTTCTTTCTCAACTATCCTTAAGAGAATTCATGTCGCTTACAATAAAATCCTAAAAAGAAATTACGATAAGATTTTTTGGAGGTTGACTTTAAATCATGATAGAATGATTATTACCATGATTTTTTGTCCAAGTCAGCGTGAGTAACAATGGGCTTAGAGGTCGGTGGATCTTTAGGTGTTAACCAAAATGTTTGTCAATTACTGTTTGACCAACACATCTTTCCTGAAATCGCGACGTTGTTTTCCAACTCTTCATTCTTTGTTCTTCAATTTTTTAATTGAACTCGGCCATCTAACTTTGTGTAAGAGACGTTAAGAAAATAAAAATAATTAGTTGTACGTAAAATCTCCACAAATTATTGATTCCAATACTGTGAAAAGAGGGAGAACCATCAGTACCAGTACCTACATATTAATATGGTCCACCCTACCACCTGTCCATAGTCCACTGGCAGATCGGCTAAATGATTCCAACGTTTCTTCAGAATTGCCCAAATCGGTTACAGGTGTATCACTGGCCACTGTTGTAAAGTTGAGCAGGAAAAATGGTGACGATGGATCCATCCGAGTCTCTAATACCAAAACTGATTCGCTCCCCTAGTACCTGCTTTCAGTGAATTTCTCGTTCCGGTGGTTTTCTCCTCTTTTAAACCTTTCTTTTGAGGGAAAAAAAGGTTCCACCCACGCTCGTTATAATAAGGAGATTGGGTTTTCAGTAACCGTTGTTTACTCAGATAAAAACCAGTTCATTTCACCCGTCTTTTTTTTTTGTTTCTTTTCTGTTCTTCCGTCGGCCAAATATAAAGAATTTTAAGAAGCTCAACTTTCTCTTAATCCGCGCGTGCTTTTAAAAAAGGCGGCGCTTTTTTATGTTTTTTAATGTTTTTATGTCTTTTTCCCCTCATTAGTTTCAAAGAAAGCTTACCGACCCACCACCCACTTTGCCAGCGGCGAGTGAAACCTCCCAACCTAATTAATAAAAATTCTATTTGAAATACTCGTCTTTACTTCATTTTTCTCATATAACTAAATAGCTCAGATGTTAGCGAAGACAGCTATTGATTCAAAGCAGCATCATTCTGGGTTTAAATCCCGGTTCGGTCAATGTAGTAAACGAAAAGTATCGAGTAACAATGAAAGAAGAAACACTTTTAACGTTAAATTAAAAGTTTCCTCGTAACTTTAATACTTTATAGCAAGATTATTAATAAGACCTTGAAAGGGACTAAGGAGCCCGGAAAAGAGTTTTAAGCCTGCGTTTCAAAGTGGTTCAAAATACTGGTTTAAAACGATGTTCCACACGCAAACAAGCGGTGTAGAACCAGTTTGCAGAACCAGTATTCCCTTATGCCTTGGTTTGAAAAAAACCATAGAAAAACCGGTATTGCCCACGCAAGCCAATTACTAGGGCTGAGATGGAGTAGTGGTTGATGAACGTTCCCAGCTCCGATGACGGTAAGAATATGGTGAGCGCCACGAAGCTTGATGAGCGCTCCCTTCGTCCACGAATACATTTTGCCGTTATCCAGTGACCCTCTGCGTCTTGTATTTTGAGTCGCATCATTCCCATCGCCACTCGTCGATTACTTCCGGTGTCACTGAGTAGAGTGGCTGGGCGTGCGACGATGGTCGTCTCCGGAGTAGCTCGATTGGACGTCGTGTAGTAGCGCGTGATGAAACATGGGGCAGCCGGATTGGCTGCAGGGCTTCCCGTTGAGAACTGTAACGAAATGGAATGTCTTGGTTTCAGGACAACCGAAGCCAGTCGATTATTGCAAAAAAGCTGACACGATACTCTTACGGCAGATCACTTGAAGGCTCCACAACTCTCGAGCTTATGCTACCCCTTCACACTTGAAGCAAAACGGGCGTGGAGCAGATTTCGATGAGGGGTGTGACGAGGATTGTTGCTTAGAAGAAACTGAATTAGAAGAGACTGATTAGAAGACACTGGAGTACGGGGGGCAGCAAAACGTACGCTGGTTTTCTGAGCCGCTGCTGTCTGTTCTGTGGCTATACTATCCACTATAGCGGCCACTGGCCTAGGTCGGTGTGCTGCCTTGGTGTTCGTCTCCTTCCGTACTGAACAGACTGGTGCTGTCATACAGGAAGCTACTGCTATCCGACCCCAAAACGGAATTATTTTTTGCTGTCTAAGGAGGCTTTTCTTTCCCTCGACCTGGCGACGCGGACTGGCTGTAGCGGGTGCCTTAATCGGACCGTGGCCGTAACGGACGTCTGATGAAACGTTGGCTTGGCTCTCCACTTGGTCTTGCTCGCGATGACTCGGGACCATCTAGTCTCTTGTTGCCTCGGTCGTGGGTGGTTTCTGCTTCGTTTAACATGCTTATCAATTTCTGAGTTGGCACTCATGGTCCATTTCTCTCGTGTTTAGCCTACTTTGACTAGTGGCTCATCAGTCGTCTCAAAGATACCCAGTTTTCTATCCACCCTTTTCCTTTTTACTCACCCTTTGTATTATAGTGTCACACTGTATCTGTTTATTTATATTAAGGTACATATATATTTTTACTTTTTTCTATCCTCCACCAATGTACTGCTTTGTTTTGGCCACTCCAAATTGCTTTGCAATAAACTGATCTTTGCTCGGCTTCCGAGACCCCGCCCATTATAAAAAAAAAAAATACTATAAGCTTTTTGATAGGCGGGCGGCTCTTCTCACAAAGCCAAACTTCCGAACGTATTTAAGCTCCTCGTCTCCAGGCCTCCTTTTCTTCGGCCGTCGTTCCATGCTAGACGGTCGTATAGCTGAAGTCTTAAGCAAATCTTCTAAATCAAACCAGCAGAAAACGTCTCCCCAATGCGAGAGAGGTCAAAGAGATGAGTCCTTACCTTTTCAGCGTATCTTTTAAAGATGGCGGGATCGTTTTTGAGTTCAAGATTCTCTATGGTTTGAATATGAGTGGCTCGCATCACATCGCGCCGACCGCAACGACTCCTTGATGACGAACTAAAGCTTCGATATAAGCTCATTCTCCTCCTCCTACGCCATGGATCACGTCGAGGCAATCTCCCCTCACGTAACGGTGAAGCAGCGCCAGCTTTCTCCTGGTGATTTTCCTGTGTCGTGAACTAAAGCGGCGGAAAAGGTCGATCCACGCAAACCAATCCAAGACCTCCCGAGAACGGAAGGAGTGGGAAGGATGAGAACGGAAGGAGTGATAACACAACTCACGTTGGACGGAAGTGCTGGCTGAAGGCTGGCTACGTATGCGAAGAAAAGCCCATCAAATTATTAACAACTAATAAAGGATGTCAGTAACAGCGAGAGTAAATAGGTAATAGTAATGATTATTCTGTTTATTTCCTTTGTTGACGGTTTTGCAATGTTGCCACTGAAAACGTGTTTGCCTTGAAGGCACATACTTTCGCGTATCGGACTATAGATATTTAAATACTCGATCTCTCACACGTGGCTACGCAACCTGTGCAGACAAATACATTGGGTTCTCAGTTGTATATCAGGTCTCATCGGTGCGGTTGCGTCCAAGTTTGTGTGCTTATTGTGTCCAGTGTGGATCTGTCGTTGGTTTTTTGTCACGCTTTGAATTTTAAGTGGCCAAACGGTTATAGTCGTCTTGTCCTATTCAGTTTATTTTTGTCAAATTTGCCTTCCCGCCAACGGCTTCCATCTAATCATGCAGCCGTCGATCGATTGGTTGCCTTGCCACGGCAAGCACGACAGTTGGGCCGAATGGTCCCGTTTTTTCCACGCGAGTGCAAGTATCCTGGGTGTCAGTACTACGAGCCATCGTCAAGAAGTCCCGAAACGGCAACCCACTTGGTGGACGATTTCACGATTGAAATAAACAGCAATTGTGGCTGTCATTTTACCTGCAGAAATGGCTAAAAGAATGATGCCCCTACGATGCTGGTGGATATTTCATCGTGCGAGGAAACGAAAAGGTATATTGGCACTTTCAAGATTTGTTGTTTAACAACAATAAAAGTGTATTTTTAGGTCAGCTTGATTCAAGAGTAGATGTCAAAGAACCGCATGATAGTGGAACAGGATCAAAAGGAAACCATGCGCTGCCAAGTTACCAGCAGTACCCATGGAATGAAGACGCGTACAAACGTAATTGTTAACAAGGGGAATATTGAAACAAAACAACAACAAATTAATTTGAAACAAAACAATTTTCAGGATGGTAAGTTGACACACAGAATGTTTTTCATTGTGAAACTAAAAATATAGACAGAAGATGGGTGTATAACCGGCTAGTATACAATACACATACATACAACACAACATATACATAAAAAAAGACAATTTACACAAATAAAGAATTTACACAATTAAAATAATATTTTTTAAAGGCCCTTCTCACTCGAACATTTCCCTTCTGCCACTAGCTTAGCCTTTCAGCCATCACTCTTCCTATCTTCCTATCTATGTCCGCTAGGGTCTTCCTTACGGCCGCCTCTTCACATCATGTTGTCAGCAAGGCGACCCTAGCGCTAGAAACCCGGCTCAAGTTTTCAAATTACAACCAAGTTTCTTTTTTTCAACACAAACAAATTTAATATTAATATTAATAAAGCAAAAAAAACTAACTGCTTAACATTTTTTTCCCACTTCCTCAATTTTCCTCTGCCTGCCGCATCTTGATCCTAAAGACCCGTTCACACCAGAGGTTTTTCGGCTAGCCGAAAGATGAAAGATGAAAAACCAAAAGATGAAAAAATTTCGTTTTCATCTTCGACTATTTACTTGTTTTGCCAATTATTTGTGTCGTCTGCAGATTTTCTGATTTTTTTGTTTGATTATTGTGGATTATTCTTTTTGGTAAAATCTATTCGTCCGTCGGACGGAAATATACCATTGGGCCTATTCTTCCGTCCGACGGACAAATAGCGCAATTTATTTTTTGGGCTATTCGTCCGTCGTGAAGGAAAAATACATATATAACTGTAATAAAAGGGGAATTCATTTTCACCTTACTGTTGTCCAAAAAAATGTCTTTATTAGCTTCATTCACGCGGGCATCATCTCTTTTACAAGTCAAGATATCATATCAATCTTGAAATAAGAAACAACATTTCGAATCCCCTCCCTCTCTCCGATCAGAACATATGAAAATCATAAATAAACAAAGGCGTATGCCATTTATTATTTCATATGTTGTAAATTAAATATTTTCAATAAAATAAATGCCTACAAACGATCTATGATGCGTCAAGTGCAAAAAGAGGCAGTCAATGTCACTAATAAGTCCGATTTTTACTTGAACTCTTTTACCTACTTCTGAAAAATTACTCGAAAAAAGGTCATACTTTAAATGTTTTACTTTTTTCTCTTAGTCCCTGATTTCATTGAGTGATAACACCTTGATCTAGACTTAGCATGGGGGAAAGGGACGGTTTAAAATGAGTTCCCCCTTTTTTATTACAGCTGTATGAGTAATTTCCTTCACGACGGACGAATAGCCCGAGAAATAAATTGCGCTATTTGTCCCGTCAGACGGAAGAATAGGCCCGGTGCTATATTTAACGTCCGACGGAAGAATAGACTCTACCATTCCTTTGTTTCTTTAAATTAAAATGGAAGGTAGGAATAGAAGAGATTAATTATGAATACGAACTTTATTGGATTTGGAAGCTGAAAGTTTGTTTACATCAACACACAACTTTATTTTTTATTTTTTCATTTCATAATAGACTTTCTTGTGACTAAATTGGGCATTTTTATTTAGAAACTATAAATAATCCAACATCAACACGAGACCTAACGAAACCAATCAGCCAATCACGAAAACACACGACTTGTTGTTGAAAGAATGAGAGCAGGCAGATTTGACATTGCTGATGTTGCCCTAAAAATAAAAAACTATTTGCGCATCAAATGGAAAGCTGTAATTCGCTGTTCAGTTTTCAGCTTTCGTCGGCTAGCTGAAAATTTTTGGCGCCGAAAAGTTTGGAAAAGTTTTGTCTTTGGAAAGATGAAATATTTTTTTCGTTTCAGCTCGTTTTTCAGCTCGTTTTTTTTCATATTTCATCTATTCGGCTAGCCGAAAACCTCTGGTGTGAACGGTCCTTAATGTCGCGAACATCCCGGTCCACTTGCTCTCTCTTGCGCTGTAGCCAGACTTGGCGAAATTGTTCGGGCGCGGGAGTTGCGGGTGACGCTGGCTAAGCGGGCTACGTGAGCTTGAGCTTGCGCGAGGGGATCTATCGATCCGGCAGGCGAGAGAGGCTACTGTGCCAAGAGACCTGGCTAAGCTGGGCGAGTCATCGAGGCTGAAGCGGGGTGGTGAGGCTTAGCGAGGCGTCAAGGCTGGGCGATGCGGTGAGATCAGGGTAAGAGGTTGTGCTCAAGTCCAATGAGGCAGAGGGGATTCATCGAGTTCTTCGTCAGTTAAGAATCCCTCGGCCTTGGGTAAATCAAATTTAAAATCGTCAATTGAATTAAAAAAATTATTGGTTCATAACAATGTAGTATTTACCTTCACAAACATTTGCTCAGTACAAGATTCGAACCTTTTTTTACATTTTTTTTGTAGTTCATTAATTGTGTATAAACTAGCCCTGTTTCATTTTACCCGAATTTTCGATTTTTGATGTAAAATAACACAAATCAAGGTGTTAAGTAGCATGAAAAAAAATTCTGCAAACGCAGGGTAAATCCGGCGTGCGAAGACGAACATGCCTATATAATTTTTTTATATTTTTAAGGCCTTTTCCGGATTTAGATCTGGAAAGCCGCTCCGGGGATTTCAGGCCTACTTGAGTCGTGGATTGCTTGTTAAATATATACAGTACCCACCAAGCTATTAAGAACTCCTCGACGAAATCCCCCCAAAGTGGGCGGATTTTTCGGTTTGAGGTTCGGTTTTTCGGTTTGGTCCGCCCACAATTTGGGCGGATTTTCGACAAATTGACTGAAAAATGCCGTTAAACATTTAAATTTAACTATTTTCTAACGACTAAATACCAATAAAATATATATCAATAGATACCTCGTTTAAAGCTCCGTAAGGTAGTATGGTTTTACACATGAACACAGCACAAGTTTTGATTTCAAAGTTAATTAAACAAGATCACTTTTACCTTCTTCACAGTAATTCAATGGGAAATCTACTTATAAAAGGTACCGCAAGGGGGCAGCATGTTGAGTGCATTTACAAACAGGGTAGGGTCCGCTAAGTGCACTACCACTATAATCTTAATTCGTTTTAGTATCGACGAGCACACGTTTATGCCCAACATCATGTATTCCTTCAAATTTCAATCCACACATTACTACTTTTTAATACTATACGGCTTTCTTCGACATAAACTTCAGCATAGAAACCGCAAGGAGCGTTGGGGTGACTTGTCAAAATATGCAAGGAAGTTTATGTTTTAACAATAACAAAAAAACTATGATGAATTAAGAGCTGAAATAAAAGACATAAAATTACCTGATAACTTAGCAATCTAACGCTGTAAAAAACTAATCTTGAAACACAAGATAAATGCTCAAAAACAATTGTTTTATTTACTCGACTTTTTGAAACTCCATAAAGGCCAATGCAAATGCAAATTCTCCTAGCGTACAACGAGATTATAAACATAGGAAAAAAAGTTGACAACGATGGAAGTTTGAGAGCTCTACTCACCAACACAATTTTTCTTCATATATAAAAAAAAAATATTTTTATTTACATTGACATCACCAAGCAAATATTTTTCAATTACTTGTTATAACAACAAGAACTAGATAAAAGTTTTATTTCCCCCTTTTTGGACTCCCGTCTAACTTAGTACAACACCTGTCAAATTCCACCCTGGCTAGGTAAAAAAAACAACGAAAAAAAGAAATCAAAATAACTTCTACAATTTCGAAGTAACACCGTTTTATAAAAAATCAAGGGAGTTGGGGCAAGGATAAAGAAGGTTCTTAGTAAAAACAACACTTTTGCCTAATAGTAGAGTCAATCTGACAAAAAACAAACATCAAATTTGAAACTACGTTTTTAATTTTAAAATTCTTATTTAAAAAAAGCTAACTTTTAGGGAGAATCTGTAGTTCAAAAAGCTACCGAGAAATCGGCGTGGAAGACATTGAAATAAATAAAAAACTATATGATGAAATGCATTTTTTTTTAATGTAATTCTGTTGTATAAATAATTTGTAGTTTTCTATTGAAACCAATAATGAGCTTGTTAACAACTGATTTCCTACATTATAAAGTTTGTTTTATTTTATGATACCCTGTGTTTTATTCTAATACCATTTAGAGTATGTTTATTTCATCACACCTATTCTTATACGGATGGTGACCCATTCTTTTTTGTCACCGATTATATATATTTTAAAATATATATTTGCTATACATATATACTGTTATGTATCACAATACATGTTATTTTACATGTAGTGTTACCAGAGATAAGGAGATGGCTCACTCTATACAAAGTCCAGCAGTTGACCGTTTTTTCCCTTCCCCCTCCTAAGAAGACGAAACTTGACTGTAGTGCCTCTATCAGCGAGCTCCGGAAGCTTCGTCCGTGGCAGGTCCTCTTTAATGTTTCCCCCTCTCTCACCCCCCTATCATCCCCTACACACACACACCCGCCACTTAAAAACAAGGCTAAATACTGGAGCTCGCCGATAGAGGCACTACAGACGAATTCGTCAAAAAAGAAGGGGGAAGGGGATAACGTCGACTGCTGGACTTTCTACAGGAGTGAGTCATCCCCTTATCTCTGAGTGTTTACCTACAAATGAAAAATCTATGTTGTAGTACATGTAAAAAAACTACCTAAAATTACATATAGTTTTTCACCGGGGCACATATGGATTATGGTACAAACAATGACATATCATTGGCCTTAAATTTAAAAAATAAATTTTTTTTTCACAATATTTTCAAATTATAAAAAATATAATTTTTGGTTTTATAAAAACGGCGACCCCTAAAAGTTAAATTAATATATGTATCGGGATAAATATATTGCCAACACTTATCCGACAATCCCACTTACAATATAAAAAATTAATGTGCGAATTGAGGCACCCTAACCCATAAAAGTTCTCTCACTCATCGCCATGACAATCATTGTCCTCATATCCCCTCTGCAACTCATAAAATCTTACAATTCTTTTTCGTTAATTTCATCGAAGTTAGAATTCACTTCATCGTCAGAAAAAATGTTCTAGAAAGTTACCATATTCCTGCCTATTAAATTGTTCTTGAATTTCCTGCGAATACTTTAAACGCGTTTCCTATTATATCTCGGTTTAAAACCCTTTTTTCATTTTTCATGTACCCATAACTAAAACTATAAATTTTTGGTTTACTAAAAAATAGGAATTAATTTCCCCTAATTTTATTTGAAAAAGTAGCAGAAAAGCCTTTTAAACAAACAATGTGGCAGAGATGCCAGATTTATTTAATAAGGGTTGTCCGCCTTTTTTTACACAAAAATTTCTAGCTAAAAACCATTTTAATTCATTTTTTACATGTAATTTCATTTGTTATTATGTATTTTTATTGAAGATTCTTTGTATTGTTTATTTATTTATTAAAGATGGATGCTGTACACCCAAACCCATGCTAGTGAATTTGTTTTTTTCTAAGAGACAAAACTATTTTTTTCCATTTGGGGATTTCTTAGGGGATACGTTCCCCAACTCAACTAATTTTTCCTAACAAAGTTCACTTATTACATGTTGTGAACTACACTAAATCATGAATATGGCCAAAAGAGCCCATCTTTACCGTAGTGGGAGAGCGACTCCCAGTCCAATAAAGCTGGTAGATCCACTGCCAAAGCGCTACTAAACAGCACCTCCTTGTCCCTCCTAAACTTCACTCAATCTCGGGACTAGGATCGACCCATCCTCAGGCATGCCATCAACAACCGACCTAACTCTCGACTCTCCAAGGACTCACGACATCATCCAGCATATCTGTCAACCAACACATGGGAAGTTGACCAACTCCTCCTCGCAATCTTGCTAAAACGCCTCACCAGCACGCAGCAAAAAGCCAACTGCAAACCTGGATCGCAAACGAGAAGAAATGAAACGAATGGAAACGACATCATCCACAGCTCACTCTAAGACGCTAATTTCCCATTCCCTGTCGGAATCCTATGGAAGATGCTTCAAAAACAAACAGGAGAATCGAGGCCACTAACATCAAATTCTTAGCCAACCCTTCCTAACTGAAATGCGAAGCCCAATGCCCGGCCAAGGTGGTTATTGAGCTGACGGCAACAACATCACGTACGTCGACGGCATCACTATCAACGACCCCTTAAGAAAATCTTAAATATTCACCGAACATTTCAGCAGAGTTTTTTCCGTCCAACTACCCCCAACCCACAGTTTCCAACACGCCATTAATATTCTTTTTTCCGTTCCACTTTTCACACTTTTCAAACGATCCCATCATCCCATCTAAAATTGAACTTTGCCTCCCCAAGTTTAAAAGTAAAACTGTCGGAACCAGACTGCATTAGCAAAATAAAAGTTAAAAAACCTTACATTAGCGAATAAACTCACCTCCCGCCACCTCTTCAACATTCTCCTTAATAATTCCTTCATCCAGCGGTCAGTGTAAACAATCTGGCATCGCCCCCTCCAAATGCGGACCCCCAGCAAAAACTCTTATCTTACTCTTCAAAACCCTGGTTACGAAGCAAAACTGACTGAGGCAAAGCCAGCAAATCCAACTTAACCAAGATCAATGTCACCTGCAGATCCATCCTCGGAGTCATCCTGGGTTCCAAATTCTCAACTCCTGTGGACAGGGCTGCCACTTCTAGGGATATTTCTCTTTTTAGAAGGATTTTGTCAAAAGTAAAAAGTAAAAAACTGAAAAAGTCAATACACTACTATACTATAGGCATAGAACGACCATTAATCAACAGGCCTAAAAATGTAGTTATGAGTTATTCACGTTCGGGTTTATACGAAGTATGGAAGCATGAATAACGTTACGTGATTCGTTTGTGAGAATCCCATTTTTGAGCTCTGAAATTTAAAAAAAAAATGTGTGAAAGTGTTATGAATATATTTTTTGTTTTTAACAACTACGGAAGCAAATTTTACCCTTTATGTAAAGAACAAGGAGACAATTATGCCTGGTATTGACTTCCAAGATGTGTATGAGATTTAGAATGGAAGTTTAGAAGCAGAAATATTGAATATTGACGTCAGTAACAGTAATTCACACAGAGACGTAAAAATGGTTTTTTATTCCGCTTAGTCTTAAATTCGTGAGTTATTTATTAAACTAACTTATCCCTAAAACATGTAAGTACATTAAAAACCAAGTAAATATTCCAAACAAGTAAAGGTTACTTAATTTCTTACGAAGAAACCTCTTAACAACCAGCAAGTCCAGAATGATCCATACTGTTGATGCAAGAGAAACTGTTTCTGAGAGGCTCGTTCCCATCATCACTGTGAATCTCTATCACGATAACTTCTAGATATCTTTAAGATATCTTCCTATCTTATCACTGTCTCGTTAAATAAAGGATATCTTTAAGATATCTAGAAGATATATGTAATTAGATATCTTCTTGAGATAGATGGCAACTATCTGTAAGATATCTCATAAAGATATCTTTCTTCGGTTTGTGTGAACAGAAAAACAACGTGTAAAAGCAAATTTGTTTAAGTGAAACCAACGTAAGTTAGGCTTATTATCAAATGTAATTTCTTCAATTTTAAGTTTATAAATATGCGAAAAACATGCATTGCGACTTGATTTTAAATACTAACAAAGGATGTGTGACATTCAGGCCAGTGACGTTCAGGCCAGCGACATTCAGGCCAGTCCCCCGGCCACTGGCTGAACGGGAGACATTCAGACCAGTACCAGGGGACATTCAGGCCAGTAAAAGTATAGCCACCCTACTACCCTAATAACTCTAGTCTTAAATGAAACAGGGTAGGCCTATGTAGAGACTCAAGACCGCTCAAGACTTTGAAAATGAAAATTTACCTACTGCCGCCACTGGCCTGAAGGATTTTGGACATTCAGGCCAGTGGCCAATTATGTTTCAATAGATTCATTACATTTAGCAACTGGGAAAAATTGCTCGGAAAAATCCTTAGTCAGACTAATATTAGAAAACACGCTAAATCTGTACGTAAATAAAGATAACTGTTAATGTGCATGACATTTTTAAATATATATTTTAAAAAAAGGTACCCTAATATCTTACATAACAACCCCACTTAAAAAGATTAAAAGTTAGATCACACCACAAACCGAAAGAAAAATTTGTATGTGTACGTTAAGAGATAATTACCTTACTTATGTGTGATATAAAAGCGCTTTCTCATCAAACAATAATGTAACAAAGTATTGTATCAAAACTGATCTGTAATATATAACTAATGTGGCGTGCTGGTATCGCACTCGATTGCCACGCAGTTGATCCGGGTTCATTCCCGGTAAAGACAAAGCATCTATAAGTGATAATAACTATATAAGGGTCTGAAGTCAGTAAAAACTGCATTAGAAATGAAAGAAAAACTGAAAAAGGATTATTAGGAAGGGAAAAGAAGCAGTAAATAATTTATTAGTTTGCTGTCTCATATATGTCTTGAAGAAGATATCTTCAAGAGATGACATTAAAACTATTGCAAAGATATCTATAAGATAGCTATCTAATAGATGTATTCCTGTCTGAACGATATCTAAAAGATATCTTGTTCTACTAGGGACTTCACTCTTCTTCGCAACAACAAATAACTGAGACTGACATGGCAATACTTCCTGATGATTCTCCATCATTAAGTCAGATGTTTCAATTGAGGTGGAAGTGGAATAGAAAAAAAGTGTGGTAATATATTTGTTAGAAGATTATGATTTTTATTTCATCATAGTGGTGACTTGGTGTATTCCACCATTTTAGTTGTAACAATACACATAGTGAGAATTGTCATTGAATTAAATTTTTCAAAACTTTTTAAGGGAAACCAACGTCGCCCAACAGAAAACATAAGTCAAAAACAACTGTGTAGTCAAAGAAAGTCAAAGCAAGCAAAAAAGAAGACATACAAAAACAATTAGTCCAATCTTGGCTTGAACAAACCAAATTTTCTGATTGGCTAGAAAAAAGGTTCAACTCTTCTCAGAAATGTTATATTGCATATTGCAAGATATGCAATGAATTTAAAACAAATGGAAAATCAAAATTACTCAAACATTTCCAAACACTGAGACATAATCGTTTCAAGAAAGTCTTAGAAGAAAATGAAACCTTATGTGGAAAGTTGGATTCGTATTTTAAATTATACAACAGATAAAGCTGTTATGATCATGTTAGAACTACGACTGATTTTGTTTTTTGGTCGAAAAACAATCCGTAAACTAATAGCAGTTCTAACCCAAGTAACACATGTTGTCCGGTCCGATATCGGACCATGTTGGCATTTGTACCTAGCCGATATCACGTGCCAACCTAAACCGATATCGGCTGGAGCTCAGTTTGGCGCGCCGATCTGAGTAGGCCCGATATCCGGGCTGAAGTCGCTCTAATACGGAACCCATGTAACAAAAAACAAAAAAAAAAATTTCTTCTGTCTTCATCTATTATATCTCTCTTTTCTAATCACTTGTGCACTCTTCCATATTTATAGTTTAACAGTTACAACTTATGACTGAGACTGGATTTGAACCATCAACCTTAAACTTGCTAGGCACGCTCGCTAACCACTGGACCACAACAGTTATGTAATCCGCAATCATGTAACAATATTATATTAAAATGTTTTGTCTAAATTTTAATTCTTCGAGGTATGCGGAATTGCGGCCTTGAATTCGGAGTAATTCAAGAATTTTTATCTTTCTCCAGAATTGAAAGCGTATTTGCATGTTATACTAATACGTTTTTTGGCTTGCATGTATGAACTATGAACTTATTTTTCAATTACTTTGCAATTTTTTAATTGCTTCAATTACTAATATACACTATCATTATAATGATTTCAGCATATTATAATTAATTAAATATTACTTAGAGGTGGTCATAGAGATATATTTTTAAATATTGATGTAAATGTCAATAAAAAAATTATAGAGATGGAGGCAGTTTTGATTTTGAAGAATCAGACACGGAAATGATGGTTCAGCAGTGTCAAACAACTGATTTTGAATTAAAACATTCAGGTATTTCTTTAATATGTAGGCTTGATTCTTTCGAAGCAGGTAATAGGAAAGGAATGGTATGAACATTTTTGGAATGTACACGTCGTCGCAATTCGTTTGCTCACATCAGAGAATTTAACCGAAGAAAAGATTCTATATGCTGATGAACTCCTTAAATTTTCTGCCAATCAGTTTGATGTTTTGTATGGCGATCACCATCTTGTTTACCTTATTCTCTCTCAACTCGCCAATGACTGTAAGGTTCATGTCCGGATCATTAGAATCGTTCAGCGCATATTTGTTTGAGTCTTTTGGATTCTATCAAAGGTTACAATTCTATATAATGCTGTAATTTAAGAATATTTTAATTTTCTAGATTTTTTCTTATTCCAAACAGATAAAAAAAATATAAAAGGGAAGTCACTTATAAAAGGCCTATTCACTTTATTTCATAAAATAAAATTTATATTTTTTTTATTTAGATCAACCTGGCGAGATTGATCCAAACCCATCACTCTTTCTAACTATTAATCGAAACATTTTGATTCGTTAATGACATGTATTTTTCGTCTGACATAAAACACAATTTGGTTCTTTAGCAAAACGCTGAAATTTATTTTATTACAAAAATTTTAGGGGATAAGAACGTATAAAAAAAATTAATCAGGATTGTTTCTCATATAGATGTCGGCCCGATATCTGAGGCCAACATAAAAAACTTGGCATTTTTTGAAAACGGTCGGCTGAGAGTCGGGGGAGAGGTCGGCTAAGTTGGCCGATATTGCCAACCAAAAATTCGATCGGGCCGACATCGGCCCAATAAAGTGTGTTACTTGGGAAGAGTTTGCTTCCAAAAAAGGACTCGCCACTACAATAACTTGCAATGGCGAGACAAAATAAGTGTGCAAACATTATTCGTTTTAGTAAGAATATTTAAACTTTATATAAATAGTTAGGCTTTATTGCCATTTACTTCCATCATAGGTGAAGGGAAACACTTAAAAATTGAACTTGCTTTTAAAGCTTTAATCAGTCTACTTCTCAATATTATGGGCGAAACAATCGATGTAACCGTTAACAAACAATTGGTCATAATGGTTGAATTTTACGGTATTGATAAATCCAAGAATGTTGTATTACTTGATCTTGTCCAATGTGACGACGGAAAAACTGAAACCCTACTCACCAATTTGGTTTCTTAACTAAGACAAATTAACATTCCGCCGGAAAGGTATACATTCTTCGTTTTGGAACCAAGTGTATTCTCTTATATGGTTTTATTACCACTTTTCAAGAAGCTCAGGAAGAAGAAAAGTATTCGCTGAATTCCAGAAGTTCGTCAACGTTGAGCCAAATGCCATATTGAAAAGTTCAGATACTCGCTGGCTTGCTTACGAAGCTGGTGTAAATTGAATCCTTGAACAACGCCCCAGCCATTTGATACTCTACTTTACAGACGTAGTTTCGGAACTAAAAGATGGTGATGATAAGAGTGAATGCATCAAGATTTTGAAAATCCTTAATGATCAAAACAACAAAACCATACTTTGAATTTCTCTCTTATTCGCTTCATGTTATCAACGAATTTAACACCATTTTCCAATCAGAAAGTCCTTTGTTGTATACGTTGAAAGACAGTAAATCTGAAATCATTCGAGATTTCTCCAAACAATTTCATGGAAGTCAATTATGTCAGAGAAACTAATCCGTTCGATATCGACCCTTCTTCAGAAGACAATTATTTACCTGAAGAGAATATTTGTCTTGGTAATTTGAAGTTCATTATATGAATTTATTGTTCATCTCATAATATTAGTCTAATAACCCGACTTAATATTTGTAGGAATCCTGGCAGAAGAAACTTTGAAGGAACTCAAGATTCTCCCTGAAGAGAAACAAAAAATTCGTGTAAATTGTCGAAACTTTTACATCGCCGCGATTAATCAGTTCCAAGCAAGTTTGACTTTTATGATCCCTACTCTCAATTGTGTCATCTTCTTTTGTCGGAAAATGCGCGTAAAGCCAATCCAAAAACTATTTTCCCTCAATTTTCAAACCGATTTCCAGTACTGAAGAGCGTGCAATCTCTTGCAAAAATAGAGTGTAGACAGAATGCGCTGTTAAGCAAGTACATTTTGAATCAAGATCCAAGAATCCGACGTAGCCAGAATGTCTGTCGAAAACTATTGGAAAATGGTTCTGAACTTAGATAAAGAAAAAACCAAACAAAAGAGGTTTCCAAATTTAGCTTCTTGTATTCAGCTACTTTTGTAACAGCCGTGCAGCAATGCATCTTTGCAGAAATAGAGTTGAGACAGTATGCGCTGTGTGCTGTTAAGCAAGTACATTTTCAATCAAGATCAAGAAACTGACGTAGCCAGAATGTCTGTCGAAGACTATTGGAAAATGGTTCTGAACTTAGATAAAGGAAAAACCAAAAGAAAAGAGGTTTCCTAATTTAGCTTCTTGTATTCAGGTACTTTTTTCACAGCCGTGCAGCAATGCATCAAGTGAACGAGCTTTTAGTGTTATTGGTAGTATCAAGACTGACATCCGAAACGGGTTATGTAACTTTACCATAGCGAGTCTGATGAGAATTATAAATTGAATGAAATCTGAAGGTGTGACTGCTGCCACAGCTTTAATCAGTGATGAATTAGTCCATTGTGTAGCAAAAGTGAAGGCTAATGCTACAAACTTTCAGGCTCTGGGGTCAGCGTCAGCCAGCCAGGATTACATTACACCATCAACGAGAAAACCTGTCATACTCATTGCCACGAGAAAAAACCCCATTATATTCTTAGGATACTCAAGATAATTGATTTTTTTCTCAAACTCTCAATACTGGTAATTTTTGTTTTTTAAAAAAATCGTTTGTTGCGACATATGTCCTAAAACAAAGAAAATTTGATTATTTCTGATGTAATGTTTTTATGTTTCATGCATTTATTTAATCCATTAAACTAAAGTACAAAGATTTCCTTGTTTTTTTTTTATAGAAAATGATGACTAGAAGAAATATTGAAAAAATCTAGGGTCAAATTTAGAGATTTTAAAAAAAATACTTTTAAGGTTTTTTTTAAGGTTTTTTTTCTAGGGATATTTGTTTTGTTTTTTAGGGTTTTGTGTCCAAAGAATGGCAACGTCCTAGGGTCCTCCCCTTCTCAAAAAGTGGCAGTCCTGCCTGCGTAAATCCTGGATGCGGAGTCATCAACAGAACCGCTATCTACATGAAGACGATGGCTGTCAAGCAAATACCTAATCAAACTAGGCCAAAAACCCTACAACCCCGCCTACACCCAAGCCAGAAATGCCTTTCTCCACAGCATGCTGCACCTCCAAGAAGACTTGCTTCTCTGACACGATTTCGTATCTAAAGGAATTGAACTTCGCAGTCTTTCCAAATGTTCCGGTAATATATGGGACAATAACCCAACACAAATACCCACCTCCTATAGCAGCCCCCACAGTGAAAAACATCGTGGTTCCCCATAACAAAGAGGGTTGTTCTAAAGGACAGAACCAGAACGGCGATGATCTTTGACACCTATCTTGAAAGCAAAAAAGACCACATAGTCGCATTCACGGACGGCTCCCGCTACGAATAGTTTACCTTTACGACTTCCGCAGCTGGCATTACCTATTGGCACCATCACCCTAATCGGAAAGTCACTATCAGCCTCCACCGCCTCCGTTCTGGTCACAACTACCTCAAATCCTTCAGCCACAGGATCGACACCGAAACAGACCCTATAGTTGTCGATTTGGATGCGAGGCCAACAAGAATCCACATCATATCCTGATTGAATTCCTAAAAAGAACAGCTCCGTCCACAAAAAAAAATCGTTTCGTAGCAACCAACAAAATCCCTATGGACGTGGAAACGCTACTAGGCCTCAATCCATCCATTGACACCAATAAACAATTCACGACCCACAACCTAAACGCAAAATTCCTGGTAAAAATCGACACTAACAGATATAATTTAGCGGTATATAGCAACTCTAGACAACCAGCTTATGCATTACAGGGCAAGATTTCAAATGGCTTGGACGCAACCCTCACGATCAGAATGGGGACCAGGCTGTGGAATTCTCCCGCCACTCTCTTCAAGTTTTGAAAATTCTGAAAAAACAACCTCTCAACTTAGTATAATGGCGCATTAATAATCCCAATTATCATTTGTAATCTCAGAGGCTAGTATTACAGGGTAATCATCCATCCGAACTCCAACCTGCAGGAAGAAAGAAAATATTTCTTACTCGGTCCACAACCAAAACTTTAAAAGAAGTAGCACGAGCAAAGCCTTTCTCCCAACAACACCCACTAAATTCACTCTCAACCCCATGATGACCAACCCCACAAACCTACAACAGAAATTTAAAAAAATAAATAAAGAATAGCATTTAAATAGTGACAAAAATAAAGAAGAGAAGTTTTTTGCAATGATTTTTTCACCAAGCTACATCTTCAATCATTCCACCGTCCAATTTAAACAAGTATTCACAACAACACAAATGCTAGTCTGCTAGCGATATCCAAAAAAAACGAACTAAACAAATCAACAACAGGAAAACGAAACCTCCTACCTCTCCGAATCAGTGGTCGCCACGAAGAACAGACGACGTTTCCACACTGTATCTCGGGCCCGATCAACATTTCCTCGATCAACCCGCGGGTCATAAAAAAAGAACAATTTCTTCAGACATAAGTGTCGATCTCGAAATACAAAATCTAAGTGAAAATGAGGATGAACATTACGATACTACTTCAAGAACACCTACTCCACTTCGTAATTTGATTTTATTATTGAAATGATTCATACAAATTAATCAAATAGTATAATTTTCTATGAAATAAGGTCAACAAGTGGTTACTCCTTTTATAGCTTTAAAAAAACAGGCCTTTGCTGTGCATTTGGACAGGGTATCTTTTGGGGTCTTCTTGGTCATGACAGGACACCTAGACAATTGCGTATAAAGAGAAAGAGAGATAAAACAGATGATTTTAAAAAACGAGGATCGAAGAAGAGCCAAAATAAGAGAATGGAAGAGAAAACAACAAGTCAGTTCTCTTTTTTTACAACAAAGCGCTCAATCTCATAATCGTTTCTACTTGCTCCTGGATAATGCGGATATGACCAGTGTGAACCGTATTTACAAGTGTACCAGTGTGCACTGTTTGTATTTACAAACGAACCAACTGTCAACGAATAAATTCTGCCGTTGAATTGATTTTGTATCGATTGTCATTTAGCCATTTAGTCATTTAGTCATTTAGTAAATGAAAAAAAATGACTCATTCTAATTATCATAATGGCAGCATAACACGATTTTAACGTGAAAGGCACCAAAAATAGTATGAGTTACCCGGGGAGTGTGGTCGTTGAAAAAAAATCAGATGAATGGTGATGGCAGTTGAGTCGCTTGTCGCATGGTCATAACACACATTTTAAAATTTGAAATCTCCCACAACAAATGTTAAATTTGTAAAGTAAACAATGAACTTAGAAGATTAATATTTTTTATTTGATCTCTAAAAGGTTTTGTTACCCCACACATCCCTAAAACGATATAATTATAAATAATATTATTAGTGCAATCTTAAGAACCAAATTTTAACACCCAATGGCAACAATTGGTTTATACCATAGCCATTGTATTTTTACGTGATATAACCCATTCATAAAGTTTAAATTTCCTTCCTGATTGTAGTGTAGCCACTATTGTTATTTGATATAGCACGCACGGGCTATATATATAACCCGCCCGCTGGTGTTGTGTAGCATGATAGTCATTAGCTACTAGTATCAGTGTATACATGTGCCTTATTCATGTCTGAGTAGTGAATACAAAGTATATACACACACACCAATCAATAAAACATTACACCTGATAAGTGAGTTAGTACCCTATTTTTTACGTCTTGCATTTTTTTATATACTTTGTGGAATACAGCAGTATAACTTATTTGCTTCAAGATTTATTAACAGCTATTTAACTAGCCAGAAATGGCATGTAAAAATTTGTGGTATACCAAAAACATGTTAATTTTTGAAACTTTACAATTAAATGTTGAGAAGGAATTTTTTATTTGATTTCTATAAGTGTTTCTTACCCCAGACCTCCTCATTACAAATGGTATAATTTAAAATAATGGGCCTGGGGTATGCTACAGATCCCAATTCAAACTCCCATCGACAAAAATTGGTTTATACCATATAGCCATCGATTTATACGTGGTATAACACATTCGTAAAGTATACATTTTCATACTAGAGATTTAGTTGGTACAAGGATTTAGGTGGGGTACCACACCCAAATTTGTGGTATCCCATAAAAATATTAAATTTTTAAGCTGAACAATGAACTCAGAAGATTAAATGTTCTATTCTATTTAGAAAACGGTTTTGTTACCCCAGTTATCCCTAAAAATGGCCATAACAAACATTTTAAAATTTGTAGTCTCCCACAAAAAATGTTAAATTTGAAAATTAAACGATGAATTCAGAAGAATGAATTCGTTTGTTGTCGACTCTGACCCTTCATTGAAATGCAGGCCAACACTCTTCTTTTTTCAAGCTCCTTCAAGTAGAAAATGAAGTGGGCGCTTAGTAGGTTGATCTTTTATAATTTCTTTGGTGCTGTAGTTGTTTGCGGTGGTTTTATTTGATTTTTTTTTATTATTTGTTGAGAGATACTGCTGGAAGAAAAGGTCGGTTGTAGTCAGACGACGACTTGTTGTGTTGAAATTTCAAATTCGGAACTCGACTTTATATCTTCCTTTAACCATAGAAACCGCATGGAGATATAGGCAACGTCCAGTAGTTTTTCTATAGAAAAAGTTAATTTTTTTTTATTTCAATAAAATAGGATAGAATATCCAGAGCAACGGATCCCTATAGTATTTATTTTCCTCTCCTGAAATACTGTGTAATATAGAAAGCATTTGATTGTTTCTTCTTTGCTTGACTGTAGACGAATGTTGCGTTACGTGTGTGTTAAGATAGTTAACCGTGACAAAACAATATTTTGATTTTGATTTTCCAGTTTTTTTTAAATACCGGAAGTGGAAAGTTTCGTAGAAGTGTGTGAAGTGACAACCAAATACAGATAAAAATGGTTTCGGACATTCAAAAATGCCAAAATATAGGGTATGGTTTATTGGGTAGGATTAAATATAGGTAAAATAATTATTTTTTTTGTGACATTTAGTGTATTATGGCAGGAATGCGTACCAATGGTAACAAAAGGACGGTACAACATATTAAATGAAAAGGAGAAGAAATTTCACGATGAAAACTACCATCAGTAAAATATATATTTTAGATATTAAATATTAGATATTAGATATTATAAATATATATTATAGTTTTACTTATATTATTCACATTTTTTAATTTTAAAACTTGAATTGAAATTAAAAACAGGGAATCACGTTTTAGGCCCGTCCTTTCATCCACGGCAATGGAGGAATTTTACACAGCCATCAGCGAGTAATCGTAAAGTTTTCGTGTTTTAAAGTTATTTTCTTTCTTTAATATTGACAAGCCGTCCGCAACTTAAACAGATAATTTTGGGGGTTTTGATTTTTCGGAAATCGTCGCCTGGGGTCCTAAAAATTAACTGATTGATGGGTTTTGTGCGGAATTTTTCACTTAGTCGATTGGTGAAAACCGCAATCGTCTAGCTTTTTTAGTTTGGGAGATATATGAAAAAAAACTGAGAGGGGGTAGCCGAAATTTTGACTTTTTTCGGTTTTTCACCGAAACACACTCCTCTGATTATTTTTTGTTATCAAGTGCTTTCCTGAAAAATTTAAGAAATTCCATCCAGCAGCTCATTCCGATTTTTGAAAGTGAAAAACGTCAATTTCACGAAAAATGACTTTTTCTGTAATTATAAAAATAGGAAATAATACTTTAAAATAACGCTAGGAGTTTGAAATTTTAACCAGACTTAAATCATACCCTCCCTAACATGTGTACCAATTTTCATGCATCTGCAACAAAATTAACCTATATTTTAATCTTATCAAAGTTAGCCGTTTTTACTATTTTTAAATTTAGCGCCACCAGGTGGGGCCACTACGGATTTTTGTGCGGTTGGTCTTTAAAAAATAGTTTAATATTAGTACTATATGATCTGGTAGATAAATCAACCAATTTATGCATTTCAATATGCTTAAAAAAATTTAAATAATAATACGGTCATTTGGACTTCAGCCGGACGAACGCGTCATTTTTTTTCAAAATCGTTCTAGGAAAAAGTTTTTTTCATCAATACGAATCGACTAAGCCCGGTGGCGATCAAATCCGTGAGATGGTCGCCACAGGTTTTGGTCGTTTTCATATGGAATCACCCGGTTGCTGTTTAGTATTTTTTGCGTTTTTAGTGTAAATATAAGATGTAATCAATAAACATGGGTGATTCAAATGTTAGCAATCTAATACATCAAACAAAAAATCTATTCAAACTGTCTGTAAACGCAAAAATATAATTTTAACGGTCACTATAAACGCAAAAAATACTAAACAGCATCCTAGATTCCTATCCTTGGACTTGAATTATTTTTCATGGATTAACTAGGGCTGATTAATTATTTAAAAAGACTGGAGAAGACGCATAATGTCTTAAAGTGTAGGATTCTAGAACATTTCCTGTATTGGAAAAGTATTACTAGGGTAAATAAATCAAAAACCCCCTTTTTCCTATCTCCCCCTGCAATCGAAACCCCCATGGATGTTTTAAAATTTTGCAATGCAGCATCCAAAACTGGTCTCTACGCTATAGACCAGGTTCGGATGCTGCGTTGCCAAATTTAAAAAAATCCAGGAGGGTTTCGATTGCAGGGGGAGATAGGAAAAAAGGGGGTTTTTGATTTATTTACCCTAGTAATACTTTTCCAATTAAGGAAATGTTCTAGAATACTACACTTTAAGACATGCTGCGTCTTCTCCAGTTATTTTAAATAATTAATCATCCCTAGTTTATCTATGAAAATTAATTCAAGTCAAAGGGTAGGGCGCTTGGGATGCTGTTTAGTATAATTCACTTGACTTTTGAGTTTTGACAGCTATATTATTATCACTAGAAACGAAAAAAAATGCTAAATTGTTAGTATAATTCAGTTGTTAAGTATAATTCACTTGACTTTTGAGTTTTGACAGCTATATTTTTATCACTAGAAACGAAAAAAATACTAAACAGCATCCTATGATTCCTTTCCTTGGACTTGAATTAATTTTCATAGATAAACTAGAGATGATTAATTATTTAAAATAACTGGAGAAGACGCAGCATGTCTTAAAGTGTAGTATTCTAGAACATTTCCTTAATTGGAAAATTATTACTAGGGTAAATAAATCAAAAACCCCCTTTTTTCCTATCTCCCCCTGCAATCGAAACCCTCCTGGATTTTTTTAAATTTGGCAACGCAGCATCCGAACCTGGTCTATGTCTTTAGTTTAAACCGATAAATTTAAAATCAATCATATGCAGTGCATTGATGGATTTGGTGCCATCAAATCACTCAAATCAAAATCAAATTCGAAAAATTTGAGGATTTTGATTGGATTTCTGAATGCGGGAAAAGGAAGTGATTTGATTTGGATTTGACGCAAAATGTCATTCAAATCAAATCAATTTCAAATCCAAATCCAAATCATTAAGAGTAACTTAGCTAGTGGCCACCAGAGGTCTGACTTTGCCGACGCTTTGCGTTCGGCAGTTAATTTCCCTTACTTGTCATGTCTAATGCATGGGGCATGGTGTAGGACGGCAGGGACGGCTTTTCGGGATCTGTCTTATTTTGCAGTTTTATCTGGGAACTCAGCATGGCGACTTACTTTTTTAAATAAAACAAAGTTGCCCGGCGAGAACGGATACACTGCTACGACAAGCTCCGCCCCGTGGCGGAGGGATGGAGAATTGCGGAGCTTCTTATTCGTACGATCTCCCCGCGCTTTTTCAAAAAGTCCGTCACGATGCTGCATTTCCAGATAAAACAACAAAATAAAACAGATCCCGAATAGCCCTTTCAGTCCTATAGGAGTTAATGATAATGATACGCGTACATGAGAGAGCGAAAATAAGACAAAAATTGATGCAAGATTGAATTCGTAAACTGGTCGGGTGCGGCCGGTTGTATAGCTAGAGGACCTACTTTAACCTAACGGGGTCTTATTGGACTACCCGTTATGAAGCTTTACATTAAGGTGTTAACAATTTCATTTAATAAAATTTGAATCGTGCGTAGAATTAATAGATTTTCAAAGTTCGTGAAATTAATTTTCAATAAAAAATGCTTGTATAATAAAAAATAAAATAAAAATGGTCCAAGGATATCTGAAATTCCACTTTCAGAAGTAGAAAGTTCAAGAACTTCAGAAAATCAAACAAAAAGGACCATTTTTATTTATTTTTTATTATGTAAGCAAATTTTATCATTATTTTGAAGAGGATTTGATTTGAATGATTTTGATTTGACCAAAATCAAATCAATTTTGGATCGATTTGACCTTTTTTTGATTTGATTTGAATTTTTTTGATTTTTTTACAAAATGATTTCATTTGGATTTGGAAATTGTTGAAATGATTTGGATTTGTCAAATCCGACAAAATTTACCAAATCCAATGCACTGATCGTATGTATGATATCTCGTGTGTGTGTGTGTATTTGGGAGGTTCATACACGAGCTGTGTAAAAGAAATAAAAAGTAAACAAACTTAAATGCGTTCATTTATTGAAACTATCACAACACTAACACAATGTATACACAATATACCGTAATATATGTAAGAGTAATATTTCATAACATCTCCCAGAAACGACAAAACAAAATAATGAAAATTTTGTGCGTACGCAATTTTGAAATGCGCGCACATTAGTGGGTAATGCACGCACGTTATTGCGCCAAAATTAGAGTGCGCGCTTCGCGCAATTTAGGGACTCCCTTGCAGCAGGTCCCTCTTGGTGTTTTTCTTTTTTTTTTCTTACGTTGCATTAATATTAAAATCGTGAAAATATATTATCTGGGATGCGTGCTGTTTAATAATGAATTTAGAATTTTAAGAAAATAAAAATATGTTTGAAAAAAAAGAAAAAAGACGCACCATAGGGACCTGCTGCCGCAACATCGGCACCTACTGGTTATTGGAGGACAACGGAAGACAAACAGAAACTAATATCTTTCATATTAAATCAATTTGATAGTATACGATAGTATAGATTATATTTGCGGTCAAGAGGGTATAATGTACGTATTACAATAAAATTATAAATTAGTCTAAATTGTAATCTCAGTGTTTTATTTTTACCCAAATAACACAAGCAAACGAGTTTCGAGTAATTTCAAAGATCAAATATAGTATCGTCATCATCACTACCATCTCCTTGAGAATATTTGAAAATGGATAACTTTGTGTTGACAGTAGTATTTACTCTTTCTTTCAAAGTAGAGGATATTACAGGAGACCCTATAATGGAATTAATATCTTCATATGTCTCATTTTTTTCAGGAATAGTAGGAGACATTTTAGAGAAATCATTTGTGAACATATTTTCTTTCCTGTTAACTTTCAAGACTTGGCTACTACTATCGTGTTCTGTGGTGTTTGTGGCTTTAAAAGAAGATATTTTAATGTCTTCTTCTGTATCAGATGATGAAGAAGTTCTTGCATGAGAAAACCGTATTTTTTTAGGTGGCTGTGACCGTCTACCATTGGATTGTTTCCTTTTTACACCACCCTCATCATTTCCTTCATTTTCAAAAAAACGACTTTTCTCTTGGTTTTGTCGATGAATACTTGCTAAAATAGCTTGAGTTTGAGCAATATGGGTTTCGCTACTGACCGAATCCTTTCGGAACTCAAATGGATCCGTTTCACAATTCTCGTTCCACAAAGAAGCAATTTCCTCCATGCATTTCATTTCGGAATTTAGTAAGTCTTCTAATCCCAAACGTTTTAAAACTATTTCGACTAAAAAATTTAAAAAAATTAATTAAAAAAAAATTTCCAAACTGAATGCATCGGAATTCGGAACATCGCTGATTACTTTGACGTTTATACTCCAACATGGCATCACAGGGAAATGAGGAGTGAAGGCAGTTATCAGCCGAGATCAGTGCAGCAGATTGCATTGAGCTTTCCATTAAGGTCACAACAACCACCGCGTCCATAATGGTGACCTCTTCCCGGAACATTAATCTAAATAAGTCAATAGAATATAGAATAGAAAAGAAAGTAAAATAGAAACACAATAATACCTTGCGTGGCCCTGTGCTAACCTGCGGACAATAAAATTACATTATTAATGTGATGCGTAGATATTTAGGTAATGTACAATGAAATGTAAATTAAATCAAATAAACATTAATCAATAAACAGCACGTTATTAGATGAGTTCACGCAAGAAAAAAAACAAAGTTTATGAATAAAGCTTATGAAACCTTATCATGCTCTCCAGCATTCTCACAGTGGTCCGAGCTGCGTTTCGGTCGTCAGCCTGTCGTTGGGCGTAATAATATTTCGACAGGATTTGATTAGCAGCTGGAGTAAGTGATGGTCTCAAGTTTTTTATGAGGCCAAAATATGATTTCATCATTTCAAAAGGCCACTGAGTCTTGTCGTCAGAACTAGTAGTATCATTCCCGTTAAGGATATGTTGAGCAACAATTTGGTCCCAATCGCAGTCTTTACCGTCGATAAGGATTAAAATGAGATCGAATCGAGAAAGAAGAGGACTGGCCAAGCCAGCATTCACACTAAGGCTAAGGCTGGTGTCGTAATGACCCCCTTTTGCATTAGTAGCAGCGATGATAGAACATCGGGTGCTCAATTTGCATACCATTCCAGCCTGTAAATGAAGAAAAAAAACATCGTTATTACATATTTATTCTATAAATTGTTTCTTAATTATTTATTTGTACTTTCATCGACTCTCATTTATTTACCATGAAATTTATTTAAAGATTTATTACCTTGGCTACACTAATAGTTTGTTGTTCCATAGCTTCGTGTATCGATGCTCGGTCTCTTTCTTGGATGGAACTAAACTCATCAATACAGCACACTCCTCCGTCGGCTAACACAAGTGCTCCTGCTTCTAAATGCCACAATCCCGAGTCCTACACCGTTATCCAAAATTAAATTGAAAATGAATAAAATAACATATGCTCCATAGTTGAAATGGATTGCCTTGACTGCAGAAACCGTAAGACCAGCACTCGTTGTTCCAATGCCAGTGGTAAGGATTGAACGTGGACTAAGTTTGCATATATATTTCAGAATTTGTGATTTCCCAGCCCCTAAAATGAAACAATCAATTAGGTACAGAATCACGCAGAACATAAGCTGTTTTTTTTTACCCGGATCCCCAACAAGAAGTAAATGAGATTCTCCCCTTGCTTTGGTTCCAGAATCGTCCCTTCTTGTAACTCCACCAGCAAGAACAACGGCAGCTAAACAAGAGTAAACAATTGTTTATTCAGTTGAAAGAATCTAGCATGCTTTAGAAGGAAGAAAAATGCTATACGACAAACAAGTAGTTATTACCTGCCAGTTTGACTATGTAAAGCCCATAAATCTGAATATATCATAAAATTAAATAGGTTAGCGTTTTAAATAAAAAAACATTAAATGTAATCATATCTCACCTGAGGAGAGAATGACGACAGGATTATATTTCGCCCGACTAGAGGACATTTAGCATATTTCAACCAAAATTTTTTGAAGCCATCGTTTAACTCTTCATTTACAACGCTGTTCAAGACTTTTGCTTCATTCATGACTTCTATAAAGTTTCCTTTGAGAACAAGTTCTAAAACAGATCTTTGGTCGCGGACAAACGGCTGCCAACGGCGCTTTACCAATCCACTGAATTTGTTCTTAAAAATGTTAAGTGAACTGTATATTGCTTTACTTTAAATATACTTACCAAACAATGACATCATCTCCTGGCTTGCACTGGTCAACTAAGTCATCTTCTAAAGTAACCCACATAGATGTGGGTACTGTCCCAACAGCTAGTTTGTGAACTGGTTCTTGCAATTTAATTTCCTGGTAATCTTTTCTGTATGTTGGTGTTGACTTTTCCACAGGTTGAAATACAGTAGACTTGCAATTTACTGCAGGATTTGGGCATTGAGGTGGAGTTTTAATGATGTAATACTGATCATAATCAGCTTTTACCAGAAATTCGTGTCCACACTTTTTGCATTTCAATTCTTTCTGGTATTCTAAAACCCTTTGCTGAGTGGTTCTTATCACTGTTCCTTGAATGCAAAGGAATTTCCCATGATCCTTTAGCTTTGGCATAGTAGATCTATGGACTTCTGGACAGTGGGGTAACCCTGTAACACGAAAATGAATGTTTTCCTTTGGAACCAGGTCCATTTGTTTATCTTCCTCTAGGGATTTGTGCAATTTCTTTGCAGCTTTAACTAATGCAGCATCATAAATAGGAAGGTATTTTGAAGAATTGGAAAGTATTGCTTCACAGAGTTTAGGATAAGTCTCCAACAATAGTACAAAGCTGATTTAAAGTTTTGAAATAAAAAAAAACCATCAACAAGTGTTAGGCTTGAACAAAATACTATACTTACTGCACTGCAACAGAATAATGTAATTCAGCATCTTGGGCTTCTAGTATTGAAATCAAATCTTGTCTATGTTGATTCAAAACATATTCGATCACAAGTTCTTCAATTCCATAATAAACCATATATAATGCACATCAAAGCTATTATAAATATACTTCATATGAACCAACCAAACTGACAACATACCTGATAAATTTGAGCGTGCGCTAGAAATAGAATCAGTTAGATCCATTATTATGGTTTATGATATTTTCTTTTCTTTAAAAAAAAACTATAAAATGTGACGGGTCTCGAAAAAATCACGTGAAACTTTTCGCAATTTCACAAACAGATATTCGAGCCGTCTCTTTTTAAAAAAAAAGACAATGTAAACACGAAATAAAGTCGTCTGCTTTCTCTAGCGTCTAAAATTTTCATTGCCAGCTTCCAAAAACATCCACCGCAGACAGTGGCGTATGCACAACGCGAATGCGTAACACATAGTCCGGTCGGAATAGCCAAAAATGCCTATCTAACCTAAAACAAATTGCAAAGTTTTGTTTTCTTCGTGAGCTGTATTGATACTAGCCTTTTTTATGCCGTCCTAAAACCCTTTCTCGAAATTTAAATATTTAGTATGATTAATTTTAATTATAAAATATGTGTATTTTTGTTTTGTAACTTAGTCTTATTCCCTCTTGGCTTACAAGAGGGTCCTGTGGGGTGTTATTAGGGCGGGTTTTGCGCGGGTTTTTGGTCTATTTGCGGGTTTCGTCCAAATTCTTTCTTGGATCTTGTCCGTTTGGGGTGGGCTTCATCAAACTTGTTGAGACGAACAGTTTGATGTGAAATTAATCCCGATCTGTTCAGCGGATCGTGAGCGCCTTTGATCAAACCGCTTTTATCGTTTTTACGGTTTGGATTTAGGCAAGGGGGTGGATTTTCTTTGTTTTTTGAGTGTGGGCTGGAGAGGGTGAATTTTTTGTGGATGGGGTTGGGTCGATTTTTCAGGGGGGGGGGGAGGGAAGGGTGGCAAGAGTCGCAAGACTACTTATAGTTATAGAAGATAGAGTTATAGTGAGTCAAGTTATGACTTCGACATGCATTAGCTCCATCTAACCTCAATAATTGTTTTATTTTCACGAACTTTGTTACTATCGATGTTCTGATTCCCCCCAAAAAAGAAGAAATAAATCGTAACATCGACAGCAGACTTGCCGTGAGCGCTATCACATTTTGAGCGAAATCAAAATCAAATCAAAATTTTGAACGCAAAATCATATCATTCTAAAATGAATTAAGCGCCACTCACATCTAAAAAATGTGATTTACATCAAGTCATTTCCGCCGCTCAATAGATGGCCAAAACAGAGCAATCTAGCGATAGAAAATGAAAGTTGTTGATGTTGTTGTTTACAATCAAAGTTTTGAAAACCCTGTCAATCGACTGCCTTTTGACGTTAAGCTAATTACATTGGTCAGCGCCAGATGGCGTTGACCATTGAAAATTTTGATTTCCAGTAAGAATGCACAATCATGATCGGAAATCAAATCAACTCGAAGTGAATTGAGCGTGTGGTCATTTCATTTCCAAATGATTTGATTTCCGATCAATTCAAATTTTTTGATCTAACGGCAAGTCTGATCGACAGTAACAAAGTTCATGAAAAGAAAAAACATTATTGCATTGAGGAAAAAAAAACGTTGATGGAACTAAAAAAAAAAAAAAAAAACACCAAGAGGGACCTGCCGCCACACCGGCACCTCCTGGTTAAATACAAAAAAATGAAATTATAAAAAATGAGCCTTGTTTAATACTCATTAATCTACGTGCATACCAAATTTTATTTCCCTAACTTGAAAATTGATTAAAAACCACACGAAAAATGAGTTCCGTCTCCCTTTTTAGTACCCAAAAACCGCTTCCGTGTTTAACACAGAGCTTACGGGGAAATGGCTTTAGCGAAAATCACTGTAGATAGTTACCTATAATCCCCTCCTCTTCCGTTTTTATCTTATTTTAAAGATCGAATTCTCTTCTACAAACCCAGTAAATGATTTTTGGGAGGAGCAATTAGTTTTTAAGTTAAAGAGTTTATGTAAAGCCCATATTTCCTGAAATTTTGCTCAAAGCCGTGTTGGTTTCAGTCTCACCCGCATTGAGCGACTTGGCGCTTCATTTTGTTTTCATTTTTCAAATGAAGTATTTTGCTTGAGATTATTGTGATACATTTTCAAGTGTAAAATAAAAAATATTCTGCATATTTGATTGTTATGAACATCTCCAAAAAATCAACGACGACAACGATGACAACGCGGCGATGTTTTCAGTAAATTTGGTCAAGACCAAATTCAAATTCTAGAACAAGTTCAAATATAAATTACTTAATAATTAATATTACTACGACGTAATCAGAAAATGAACCATAGATTCTTATACGCTAGGATGTTATTGATTTTTTTAGATTAATAGAAAAACAATTCAGACCTCTACATTTTAAGTTAATAGGCCTACTTTAAAATACTTTAAGTTATTCAATAAGTTAACAGAGGAACTAACCTGAAGGAGAGCCCGCGCGCGATTTAAATTTCGGGTGCCATGGTCAAATCAAATGGTCAAATGGTCAAATTTTTCGAAGTTCCTATTGGTAAATTCAACTCGAATGCGGTTTGACGAAAAATCTTCAACTTGGTTATATGATGAAGATATGAAGTACATAGCCCAATAAGGTTTCACTTAATTAATTTTTTGTATTTTAATTATTTTAAATTCGTTGTTTAATTAATAGTTTACTAAAATTTTTAATTTAAATTCAATATTTAATAGTAAATTTAATAGTTTCCTAAAGGGTTTATAAAAAGATTAGCATCGTTGATAGTAAAAAAGTTCATGATGCACCTTGCAATTTTTTCGACGTTAAAATTATTTCTACTCCACTACGTAATAAATAGGACAGAGAAGTATAAAATCCAGATTCTAGGTTAGGGTAATGCTGATTAATTGATTAATTGCTCTGCTGCTTGAACCGCTTGAACTCACTCTACAACATACACATGTGTTTAGGGAGGAACCATTAGCGCAGAAGCTTTCTGGGTTCTGGCTATTGTGCTTTTATGACATGATACAGTGCCGTAAGCAGTCGGCCATTAAAACTTTTTCTGAAGGTTCATCTTGAATTTGAAGAGTCTACCAAATTTAAGAGGAAACCATTGGGTATCGCAATGGGCAGAAAGAAGAAAAAGCCATCTAAACCCTGGTGTTGGTATTGTAATCGAGACTTTGACGATGAAAAAATTCTCTTACAACATCAGAAAGCCAAACATTTCAAATGTCATATATGCCACAAAAAACTTTACACAGGCCCTGGGTTATCTATACATTGCATGCAGGTTATTCCCCTTACATGATTACTATTAATAATAAAAATATTTTTTTCTTAAAATTTAAGTTTGATTTTTTCTTCCCCCAATCTTCCCCCAAAGGTACATAAAGAAACACTTGACAGAGTGCCGAACTCCCTTCCTAACAGAGGAAATATTGAAATAGAAATTTATGGCATGGAAGGGATTCCAGAATCTGATATCAGAGATCATGAAGCCCAAAAACAAGGTAGTTTTTAAATCTATATGTTTAATTTGATTTAATATGACAAATGAACGTTGATGATTCATAGCTGGTCGAATTACAACAGCTGCTGGTGCTGACAGCAGTGATGAAGAGGGAAGTTCTTCAGCTAAAAGGGCAAAGACAACTCAACCTGTAGTTCAAGAATCAACAACTCAAAGTATTCAAGCAATCGGAACAATGCCGATAACTCCAATGCTTGCATCACCTTTCATGGGAATGGGTCCCATGAATCCCTACTTAGGACATTTGCCATTACCAATGATGGGATCTGTACCACAAATGCCTCTCCCTGGTGGGGTGGTTTCATCACCTCAGACAACATCTAAGCCTCTTTTTGCATCTTCTAGTAGTCCTTCATCAAGCAACAGTGCCTCTAAACCAGCATTTGCTGCATACAGGTAATCTTCACAGATCAACTTCATAGATATTGTTCTAAACTATTCCTATTCTTGGAAATAATTACTGTGGTTTATAGTTCTGGTGGTGCTGGGGCAACTATAGTTGGTGAATCAACTGTTCCAAAAAAGTCAGGTGTCATTGCTACTCAAGCTGGTTCCAGCAAAATAATGCACCCAGAAGAAGATCTCTCACTGGCAAGTCTTGATATCTAAGTCAGATTTAAGGAAACACTAACACATATTAATATGTTAACAGGAAGAGTTACGAGCCAGGTGTCATCGATATCAAAGAAATACTGTACCAACAAGTATTCCTCAAGTATCGATTGCCAGTCCACAAAGTGCTACCGCTACTCCTGTTAGCTCACTTAGCAGCGGACAAATGGGCTTGCCAATGAGCCACCTCCCAGCCGGAATGATGATTCCAATGCCTATGACACACCCTATGGCGCTCCCCCCACACATGCAAATGGGAATGGCTCCTATGGGACTTCTGCGAGCACCGCACATGCATCCTGGTAACAGTTAAACTTTAATATAATAACTTGAACCATCTCAATATTAATCGTTTTTTTCTATGTTAAGGCATGCCTGGAGGATTCTCTCCATATGGTGCCCCTCTTGGTTTTCCGATGATGCCACCGCGCTTCCGGTAGGGAATTTGAAATGGACTATTCAAACTTTTGAAATTCCTCTTAGAAAAAAAACACACTTCACATGTCGTTCTTAATTTCTCCCTCGCGGTCGTGACTAATAATAATTGATTTTTTTTTTATATAAAAAGATGAATTATTTTTTTTTCTACCTATTCATCTTTTCTCTCCCCGAGTATGCGTGGTCTTTGCAGGCGCCATCTAAGTGAGTGTAGACATTTTTTAATTTTTTTCCTTCATTCTTGATTGATCGGACTATCCGAATCGTTATACTACATAACGGCAAAATCAATCACGTAAGTACGTTTAATCACTGATGGTCGGCTCTATTTTCTTTTGCTATCTTCATCAATCTCACATTATAGTGTACCATAATTTTAAGTAACTGGGCGTTTATGTGAATGTAGTTGGTTCGTCCTCTCCGTCTCGCTGAATGAGAACAATACAAGGCAAGTCCCATCAAACAAAATTTTTACATTTTAAATCATAATACAGCTGCTTATTACATGAAAAAGGTAAGGTTTCTATGTGTTACTTGCGCAGTTTATGTTGTGTCTAGGTGTACTACAGACATTATGAAACGCTTTTTATCGTTGTTTCACTTCATCCAGGGCTTCCGATAATAGCTTAATAAATTTATGTAAGTTTTTTTTCGCAAGAATTGTGCTAAATTTATTTTACTGGATGCGTTGCAGCGTTTGGTTTTTGGAGTCCTGTTGAAAATAATCAATATTCTTGTTGGAGATACAAAAATAAATAAATAATTGAAGGTGGTTACAGAGCACTTTATTGATCTAACAGCTCAGAACGGGCCGGTTTTTAATGTATTTTCATTGTTTCGATTGTTACGGTAAAAGGAGTAAAATATGATCGATACTTTCCCTACGTAATCCCTGATTCATTCGTACGAAGGAATGAAGTTCCCGTAGGATCCCTAGGCTTTAGCGACCTAGGTAAACTTGAAATGCTTTTAGAATCTAAAGGCCTCCTGTGCGAATGCATCTAAACTTTAGATATTATATAGTCCGAACTTAGGGTAGACTCACTGTAGAGTTTCCGAGAGTTTCTATAGAGTCTCCGTCGAGTCGAGTGGCAAAACTATATAGTCAAGTTCCACTACACTACGCTCCCTCCAGTGTGAATGCACTTCTATAGATGTCATTTGAAGTATCATCACAAATCACACGACAGCGTTTTTTAGCGTTACCTATAACGTAATTCGGTTTCAGCATCCTTGTGTGGAAGGCTACCAATTTTTCTGGTGCAAAATCCGTTGCTTAAACCGAATTACGTTATAGTTTTCGCCTTTTCGGGTCCAGAATCCAGATTTTAAACTTCCATTTTGGGAGTTCCAAATCCCATAGTTTAGTTTTAGTTCTCTGGAAATTAGGACACGCGGGATTCGTCTGCTTGATAAGTTAAATAAAATCTCTGAGACTCCGAGGTCCGAGTCAAAGTCATAACAACTTTACGGTTAAAGTGAATCTGCACTGAAGTTTGCCTGTGAGTGACAATTGGTATACTTCAAAAAGTATGGGTAAACCTCGAGATCAAGTTGCCCTTAAATACAGGGGTAGAAATGTTAAGAAAGGAGAAAACTCGACGAAATCTGTGCGCACTAGGAAAACGGAGTGGTCAGAGCAACCCGAAACTTTATCCGTAGATTTCGAGCGTTTATGCGTTTCAGATAATGAAGAAGAAACTGAAAATGGTATGATAAATAATGAATAAATTTTTTAAACTTTTCATCCTCTAGTCATATTTTTAGAAAGTGGTGATGGATCCATTTCAGATAGTGATGAACAGCCCTCTTTTCCTATAGCCATGTGGGATGTAGAACAGGTGGTTATTATCCATTTATGTGTTACTAAATTGTTTGTTTAAATTTTTTAAATTCCTAGTGTGACCCAAAAAGATGTTCTGGAAGGAAGCTTTCACGGCTAGGAATGGTAAAAATTCTACGTCTGGGTCAAAGGTTTAATGGTCTTGTTTGCTCACCTATGGGGGAAAAGGTACTTAGTCTTACTGCAAAATAATCAATTATACAATTTATTGCTATTTTTCCATCTAGTGTGTTTCTCCTTCTGATCATATTATCATCAGTGAGCATGGTGCAGCAGTTGTTGATTGTTCATGGGCCAAAATAAGTGAAACCCCATTTCATAAGATGAAATCTGCAAATCCAAGATTATTACCTTACTTGGTTGCTGCAAATCCTGTGAATTATGGGAAACCATGTAAACTCTCCTGTGTAGAAGCGTTTGCGGCTATGTTTTATATTGCAGGTTTTATTTATTCCTTTTGAAAACTGAAAAGTATAAAAGAACTCTTATTGCTAAATAGGTTACCAGAATTTGGCAAAACAATATCTGGATAAATTTAAGTGGGGTAAAACATTTATAGAACTAAATCATGATCTTCTGGAGAAATACGCTGCTTGTAAAGACAGCGCTGAAGTTGTTGAAGTTCAACGGCAGCATATGACGCTATTGGATGAAGAGCGTAATCGAAACAGAGGTAATTTTTAAAATTTCAAAAATTTCAAAAATAGATTTTGGATTTTGAATAACATCTCGGTCTTTACAGATTTTATCGATTTACCACCTGAAGTTTCGGATGAAACAAGTGATGATACAGAAGAGGATTAAATTTATGTGTATATATTTTTTTTTTAATTTCTAATTAAATAAAATTTGGTTCACTTTGTTGTCTTATTTTATTTTTAGCGCATCAACTTATGACGTATCAAGGAAATTATTCACATTTCAAGTCTAATAAATGATAATTAAAGTTGGCGTGAAATTATTATTAAGTTTAAAAAACGTATAATCATATTTCACACAGGAAGACAGAAGTATTTTTATAAATTCATGTACAAAAACATTTAAAAATAATCATTTAATTGAAAAGTGAAAAAAAAAACAATGAACAGAATAATAGTAGAATAACTAATTCCTGCCTCGTGGGAATTTGGATGAGGTGTCGAAATTTGATGAGGTTATGCTAGACGTATTTAAATATAAGCGTTAGAATTTATTTTGTGCGTCTTGAGCGTGAATACGAACACGCGAACTTAATAAGACTAAAGTGTAAAGTCCCAATTCCCAATTGCTGTTCATTTTTCAGTGCTCTCTTGTTTTTGTTCGCTCATGAACAAAGATATTATAAATACGCATTATCATAACTGTAATTCTATTAATTAAAACTTAACCTTCATAGTACTATACTACTATCCGAAGCCAAGAAGCCAGGTGTCTATTTCTATAGCTCTAGGCCTCTGCCAGGAGTGCCAGCTGCACGTTTGGAAAAATTTCCCTTCACAAAAAAAAAATATGACAACGCGTGTTCATTATTCTCAGAACAAACGACATTTCTGATACAAATCAGTGATTTCAAGTCGTTTCAAGTTAACACTAACATGGATCATTAACATTTTGACGAGTTAATGTAATAATTGAAAATATCAGTCTGTAAATCAGCATATTGTAATATAAAGCAAAAAGAAACGTGCAGAAGTGAAATGGAAGTGACTGACGCTAAGCCCGTCTTGTCTATGTCAAAGAAACTTTCTGAGCTACATTGTCAAGAAGGTATTCCAGATAAACTGAATGCAGAGTCAGAACAATGGATTCTTCAAATTGATTGGAGACAAAAAGGTCTTACTTCACTACCAGAATATCTTCAGAAGTACCAGTTTTGTACTTCTTTGAATCTGTCAGGAAACAATTTGGAAGGTGGTATCGATTGGTTGATCCATTTGAAAAGACTTCAGTTACTTGATCTATCAAGAAATAAGTTTTCCAAATTAACAGATGTATGTGGAAGTGTTTCAACCTTGGAATATTTAGATCTTAGTCATAATCACATGAGAGAACTACCTGAATGGATCTTGTTGTTGGAAAAAGTTCGCAACTTGAATCTAAGTTGTAATCCACTAGAAAAATCATTTCATATTTATTTAAAGAAAGCAAAATGGAAAAGCATAGAAGTCTGTAAACTAGAAAATATTAACTTAGTTTCAATCCCAGATTGCATTCAGTCAGCATGTAATCTCAAGGAACTATATATTGGGAATGTGAATGCAAACACCTTTTTCCACAAGTCATTATTCTATGGAAGTAATAACACTCTTTGGAAAATCCCTGAGATGCTGCCGTCTTCACTTTCTGTACTTGATCTCAGTAATGTACAATTGTCTAACTTTGAGTATGAATGGAAAAATCTACCTAACTTGACAGAACTGAGAGCCAAAGGAAATGTAAATATTATATTCTTAATAACTTTAAAATTACCCTAAAAAATTCAAAACTTGTGCAGGATCTTTTTTGGCCTTCTGAAAATTTCACTTTATTGAAAAAGCTTGAAACTTGTGATCTGAGTTCATGTAAAATGTTTCTATTGCCTAAAGATTTTGGATGTCTAAATAATCTTTGCTTTATAAATGTATCATTCAACAAGTTAACTGTGTTGCCAAAATCTTTTGAGCAGTTTCATAATTTGAATCATTTGGATCTTTATAATGCCGGAATTGAAACAATTGAATGCAACCTAGCCAAACTACCTAGGTAAAAGATACAAATCTGGCTTAATGAAGTGAATTTGTGATTTTTTAATCTATTTTGTATACAAGGTTAGTGAAGTGTGATTTATGGATGAATTTCATTGAACCTAGTGAATTCCTTCCGAATCACACTAACTTATGCAGCAATCTCCGTGGATGCCTTTTTCTTTCCGAAAATGAAATTCGGATTGACAAAAGAATTAGTCCGTCTGTCCCTTCTGAAGACGATGGGGATCGGAGTGAAGGTAACTTTTCTTAATAAGGCATATGTAAGTTTTTTAAATTAATATATATATTTATATAATTTTAGAGGAATCTGATGAGGGAATCAACGATTCTCGTGAAATAACAGCTTCATCAACAGGAACTGGAATTGAAGAATCATGGGATGACGAAGTATTTTCTGATAATGAAATTGATGAACTAGTGTGTCCCGCTTTGCAAACTAATGTGTCAAACAGCAATTGGAATGACGCCCACTTTTTTCTTCCATCTCAGTTACACGCGTCGTCATGTTGCCTACAACCTAGTCGTTTCGGTACTATCCAAGGTCAATTTGATGATGTCGATTAAAATAAAAAGTGATTCGATATAAATTGTCTATTTCTCAAGACTATTTTTAAATTACATACAATAAACACCAACTTTGCAACGAATTCGACCTAAAATTAAGTTGAAAAGTCCTGTTTACAATCTAGGATCTACTTCTTGGCAGCCACTTGCTTCATTCTAGAAAAACAAACGGAAATTTAGAATTCTCCCACTACAAATAAAATTATATTATTTTACCTATTTAGAGCACTGCCTGCTTTAAACCATTCAATCTGCTGTTCGTTCATACTTTGGTTTAGAAGAATAGTCTCTGCAGACCCATCAGCATGAAGAATTTGGCATTTCACCTGTCTGCCGGGTGCCAGATCGGCAAGTTCGAGAAGTGAAAGACGATCAGAGGGTTGAATGCGGTCATAATCAGCAGGGTTAGCGAATGTAAGCGGAAGCATTCCTTGCTTTTTCAGGTTTGTCTCATGGATGCGAGCAAAGGATTTGACAATAATGGCTCTCCCGCCCAAATGGCGAGGTTCTAGTGCGGCATGTTCTCGACTAGATCCTTCACCGTAATTATCATCTCCAACAACAACCCAATTAACACCTTTAGATTTGTAAAACCGGGCTGTTTCAGGCACACCACCAAAATCGTTTGTTATTTGGTTCCTAACCTGCAACACAAAAACGATAATTACTAAATGTGTCAAAATAATTTACAGTATTAATTTCTCTAACTTTGTTCATCTCTCCATTTTCAGAATTAATTGCGGTAATCAACATATTATTGGAAATGTTGTCCAAATGACCACGATACTTAAGCCACGGTCCAGCAGCTGAAATGTGATCTGTGGTGCACTTTCCTTTTACTTTAATTAAAACTACCATCTTCTCTAGGTCTTTGCCATCCCATGGCTTGAAAGGGTCCAGCAGTTGAAGACGCAAGGACTTGGGATCTACATCAACAGTTACTTTTGTAGGATCCCCTGGGGCTTGATAAGTCTCCTGGCCTGGGTCGAATCCGCGAGCAGGCAACTCATCCCCAAACGGGTCGCTCAGTAAGAATTCTTCACCGTTAGCACCTGTTCATTTTAAAGTTAGGTATTTTTTTTTATTCAGCAAAAGGTTTGTTGAAGTATTACCCTTAAGTTTTGAAGTACGCGGGTCGAAATCCAAAGTACCAGCAAGAGCCAGTGCAGTTGTGATTTCTGGCGATGTGACAAAAGCGTGTGTGGCAGGGTTAGCATCGTTTCGCGCAGTGAAATTTCGATTGTAGGATGTAACAATCGTATTCTTTTCGCCTTTTTTAACATCTTTCCGATCCCACTGGCCAATACAAGGTCCGCAAGCATTAGCAAGGACAACGCCACCAAATTCTCGTAGCGTCTTCATTCCATAAAAAGAAGCGTTCATATATTCTGGTTTAGTTTAAAAACAATTTGGTATAAAAATACTTCAGCGATTCCGTCTCGTTCAATAGTGGCACGAATTTGTTCGGATCCCGGAGTAATATTGAAGGCGGACTTGGCCTTCAATCCGTGTTTGAGAGCCTCCCGAGCGATGCTGGCACATCGACCCATGTCCTCGTAGCTGGAATTAGTGCAGCTACCAATCAAAGAAACCTGCCGAAATACGACGTTAAACACACGTATTTAAAGTTAAACAATTGCCCTCCCACTACTAGTTTGAATCTGCTTAAAGGTGCACAGCAGAAAAAATGTCAATTTCTATGAAATATTTCGAAATAACCTTGACATCAAGTGGCCAGTTATTCTTCTTGGCTTCTTCACCCAATTTTGAAATAGGATTAGCCAAATCTGGTGTGAATGGTCCATTGACATGAGGCTCTAGTTCTGACAAATTCAACTAAGCAAAATAAAGTAAATATCAAGAAAAGGTGTTTTATTTGTTAATAGAATGTTACCTCGATGATCTGGTCGTAAGGGGCATCTTCATCAGCAGAGAGCAAATCCCGGCCGTACGGATCAATTACATCCGCAATCGCCTTTCGTTCAGTAGCAACAAGATAGTCTCGCATACGATGATTGTATGGGAAAACGGAAGTGGTGGCTCCAATTTCAGCTCCCATGTTGCAAATCGTTGCCATACCAGTGCAGGAGATGGAGTCCACTCCTGGACCAAAGTATTCTACTATCGCGCCGGTGCCACCTAGGGATCAACGACATAAAGGGAACAGTTACGACAAGCAAATGAAAAACTATCTCAACAAATGCTTGCCTTTGACTGTCAGGATGCCTGCCACTTTAAGGATCACATCTTTAGGTGACGTCCAGCCTTGTAATTTCCCCGTTAATTTAACTCCAATAACCTAATATATTAAGAAATGATCATTTCAAACAATCGGAATCATCTTATTCTTTTACATACCTTAGGACATTTAAGCTCCCAAGGAATGTTTGCCATGACATCGACGGCATCAGCACCGCCAACACCAATGCAAAGACCTCCCAAGCCGCCACCATTAGGAGTATGAGAATCAGTACCAATCATAAGAAGTCCAGGGAAAGCATAATTTTCTAAGATGATCTGGTGAATGATGCCTGATCCAGGCTTCCAGAAACCGACTCCATATTTAGCACCAGCTGTGCTCAGAAAGTTGTAAACCTAAGTAAAGTTTTAAAATAGCTGCAGCCAAGACAAGTACTTTTTAAAACCAATATACCTCTTTGTTTATATCAATAGCGCGTGCTAAATCTTTAGCTCCACCAATCTGAGCTTCAATTAAATGGTCACAGTGAATAGTTGATGGAACTGCAACGCGAGGCAAACCAGAGGAGATAAATTGCAACATGGCCATTTGAGCAGTAGCATCCTATGTTGGAATTAAATGTTCATATTTCATTTAATAATAAGCATTGGTTTTAAAAAAGAGAAATGTTACCTGCATTGCAACTCTGTCTGGTCTGAGACGAAGATAGCTTTGACCACGAACAATATCTTGATTCTTGGGATCATCCAGATGAGAATAAAGAATTTTCTCAGAGAGAGTCATTGGTCTCTTCAGACGATTTTTAACAATCTCCAACTTTTCCTGAAGCTGTGCATGAGGCAGATAACTTGAAGCATCTAACTTACTCATGGCTACTTTTTGGGCAGCCATGGCTAATGGACTGATGTGAAAGCATCGTGCCTGCATTTCGCAAGCAACTATCCATGATTGCTGTAGAAATTCAATACTCATTACTGACTTTTGTTTCTCAAATGGAAGTAGAATTGTTAAAAAAATTTTAAATGTAAATGAAAACATTAATTGGCTTAGGCAAACATTCTTAACTCATTTAATATACAATGTAATACACATAATAGCTTCAATTTAAAATTTGTAACTCAGTACTACACATAACAATACTTATTATAAGCTATTAAGAATTTATTTTATCTATTATGAACCTGAATTCTAATACATTGTAGTAATTCATAACAAAAAAAACTAACTACAATTTATTAAAAGAATAGCTTTTAGAAAATTCCAAATCTTGCAAAGTCGTAATAACATGAAAATAACACATTGTAATAATAATAAATAAAAAAACTCACCTTTAGAACGGTACCCTTCGCGTATAGCGCCATTTTTGCTCAGATCAGCTGCGACTCTGATATTCTGATAACTTCAACTTCCGTTCAGAAACCATTGCCATATATTTTACAAACTATTTTTATTTCAAGGAATACTCCCAGACTCTCGCTTCGTTTAAAATGTAATATGTCAGAAATTCACAAAAATATGTCGTCAAAAAATCTAAATGCTGCAAACAGCATAGAAAATTCTTCAATCTTTTCCCTTCCCCTGAAAATTTACAACGCAGGGTTTTTTGATTTTTTCACAGTTTCATTTGAATCCGATATAGATATACGCGTTAAATTTAGAAATCTCCAATTAATTTCTAACTCGTACTTGAGATTTTGACATGTGTTTGCTAAATAGTAGATACATGTACGGAAGAGTTTAAAGAAATTATGATGATCGGTTAAACCCGAAACTCCAGTTATTCCAGCTAAAAACTGTTAAACGCTTTATTTATAAACTCCTTATCAAGAAGCGCCTAGATGACGATGTAGCCGCAACTGCCGCATGTGTCCTGTACGAAGAATTTATCCTTAGAAACAGATTTTCCCAGTGAACTTGTATTATTATTGAATCGTTTAATTCGTTGTTTGGTCGTATTCTGTATGTAAAAATTCTCTGCCTGTTGGGAAATCATGCACTATAGAAAACTCATCCATATTTTGACCTGCCTACTTCATATGTAAAAGATTGGAGGGGAAATAGGGCACATCTGAGTCTACGACGGTATACGTTATTTTTTTTTAATACGAGACCGTGGCGCTTCAGATTGCACACAAAAACGGTCATAGTCTTCTTGTTTAAATAGTTTGTGTTAACAAAAGAAACAGGCAGATGTTACAAATGGACAGACATTCATCTCATTTTCAACAGGATATAGCCTAGTGTGGGGTTGTGACGTTGTGTGTATATCCTGAATCCTGTATTTGTACAAGTCTAAGTAGTCTTCATAGTATTTAACAGGTATACAATGATGAACAAAATAGCGACCGTCAGTATCAAGCGATATGTACACACAGGTGTATGGTGTGCATATTAGAGCCCCTTTTGCAGCGGTTGCATCCTTGAACAATCGATCTTTTAACCATATGCTACATAATTCGGGTAGACGAGTGACGACACGTGTTTTTGATTACATTACGTAGTCAACTACGCGGTGAGCGATGATCTAGCTTGAAATGAACTCTTGAAATTTTCATATGAATTTGATAAACCTTAAATTTCCTATGGATGACAAATAGAATTGCATATGAAACTACAGTATTGATAACACCTCATTTCAATTAGAAACACGATACTTACTTATTGTGCGTAAACTGAATTGGTTAAGGATACTGTATATACGTTTACGACTGTATTGAATAATATGTTTCCATTATTATTACATTAACGAATAAGACAGACGATCAGCATACTTGGAACAACATTTCTATAAAAGCAAACTAAAATATTTTTCTCAATTTCAGGTTACCCTCAAATAAGAAAAATAAGTTGATTAGTAGTAGGTACGTAAAAGCTTTAAAAAACATAAACCATTAAATACGATTATTGAAAGAAGAAAAATAACTATGTGGTGGGGAACATTGACATTGTTTGACGAACGAATGCACTCGAGATTTGGTTCTATTTCCTCTCTATTTTAGAAAAATTATTTTACCCTGCCATGCATATGCATGTGGGATGCAGGATGCATACATAGCATTTTACGAGTAGTATAAGTGAGGACCCTGGGTCATTCTGTCGGTACAATATTAGGAGGTGTTCCATATAAGTAACACCAGTGACCAGTGAATGGAAATATGGAATTTAGTTTTTGTACATATCGCAGAGAACCTTTTCCATTGGAGTGGAGCCGATGGTGTGGCGAAAATACAACTGTTCCAATCGATGAGCTGTAACATGGCGGAGGAGGGGCAATGTTAAAAGAAGACGACCGAAACGAGCAGGCCGCTGGGGTTGCTGGTTGCGGATGTGTTGATTTAGCATCACCTGTGCCTGATCCTGTAGATTCTCAACCTGTATGGGATCCTATAAGATATTCAAACGTTGAAAAAAGTTAAGTGCCACACAGTCTACATTTCAAAAGGTTAAATCATTATTACTTTCAGTCCACGTGTTTCGGACTTGAATAAGATGATAGCTTTCAGACAAGCAAATTCAGCTGGGTCAACAGACACTACGCGGAATCGCGTAACTAGCTCCCCCAGAAAGCGCAAATCAGTACTGGTTTGTTGTGAGTTTTTATTGTTAGTGCCTCCATTATTTCCACCGCCATTACCACAACCTAAAGTTGCCGAGTGTGTCTGATTGAAATGGGCTAATGAAAAAAGGGGATTATTGTCCATTGGTAAACAGAACTGAACTGCGCAAATGAGGAATAATTCACTCCATGATTCCTCCAGTAGAATGACCTGAATAAATTTTACATCATTTTAAATTAATAGAGGTAAATGTCACTGTTTTTGTAGTTTTAAATTTGGTGTACTAATAAGTTTAAAACTAACCTGATCGCGAAAAGGTAATCCAGCAAAGGAGGGCAAACTTTTAGCCCACTTAACAGCCATAAAGAGCAAGCGCGCTGCTGTTTCGTATACATTGTCCTGTGGTTGGAAAGTAGATAGGAATGTTGCTGTAGATGTTTGCTGTTGTTGCTTGTGTTGCTGCTGAGCTTCAGTCTGATACCATCCACTAGGAGCAGTGCCACTTGAAACCATCGAAGAAAGAGGCGGCATTGGACCTGGAACAACAGGGGTTAGAGGCGGTGGTTGTGAATGAGAAACGGAAGGATGGGATGAGGTTGGCAGAGAAGGAGGAATAGATTGTTGTTGAATGTGTTGAGGAGACGGAGATCGACGAAACTGATTAACGCCAAAATGATGAAATGTTCCGTCTATGCGAGCCAATTTTCTGGGTGGAGGGGCAGAAGGAGATGGACTGTCTTCAACGGCGCTAGGAGTTCGTTCACCTTCTCCTGACGAAGTACCTTTGTACGAGGGACAAGTCAACCAATCTATCACAAGTGGCCGTAATGATAAAAACTATTGCATTAATACAAAGGCTAACAAATCAAGTTGAGTTTGTAGATAGAGAATAAGTTATACATAGATAAGATCAGGAAAAATAAGTTTAATCTTGATTAAGTGGCCAAAAAATAGCTTACCTCGGTCACGGTCAACTTCTTCTCGTTCAATCTCTGCACGTTGAGCCGCTGCTGCCGAAGAAGCTGCGGCTGCAGCAGCGGCAGCGGCGGCGTGTAAAGCTGCAGCTGGGTAATGATGTCCATCTCCTCGTCCACCAACCATTCCATTGACGTAATGCGCATGAGCAGCCGCTGAAGCAAGACCCATAGCCAGCGAGACGGGGGGCCTAACATTCAAAAAGTTGTTTGAATTGATTTGAATTTAGAAATATTTCGTTACATTATTTTATCAACAATAAAATTCGAGAATATTGCGTATTATATCATACGTGAATGGGCATTGGTATATTGCGATGTTATTAACAAGTGTTTCATATCATTTACCCGAAGGCTCCAACAGCTGCGGCAGCTTCTCGAATAATCCTCTCGTGATCCATTTCGGCCAGAATTTCCGGTCGAAGAGTGGCGCTGTTACGGGGTTGACGTTCATTTTGAACAGCTGTACCATACGTGAGTAGTAAGAGCAGCATCAGCGTAATATGGAAACAAAGAAGGAAACAGTCAACAATAACAAAATACAAAGAACATCATACCACAACGATGTACAATGTACATAGTAGGCCTACCACGCCATATTAATCCTACAAAACCCCAATAAAAAAACTTACCGTCTTTGTTCATTCCCATCTGTAGACATTTTTTCAGACGACATGCCTGGCATTGGTTGCGATGTGCTTTGTCAATCACGCAATGGCCGCTACCAGCTTGACATCTACACACCCATTTGGCAAGAAAAAAGTACATCATTTGCGGTTCCCTTGACGTTTTTTCAGCGTTTTTCATCATAAAGTAGAACATTAAAGAATTTTTGTTTAACCTATAAATGAGGCGGCGACGAACGCTTCGCTTGAAAAATCCACTGCATCCATTACAAGCTAAAATGCCATAATGTTTTCCTGAGCTGGAATCTCCACAGACTAGACAAGTCAATCCAGGAATGGCATTCTTACTACTGGCTCCATTGTTTTCCAGCGGCCTAGACGGAACCCCTAATGTACTGACGGTCGTGATATTGCTGTTGCTGCTACCACTGTTACTAGGAGTTGTGATGCCATCACTAGTGGAGACCGTCACTCCATTAGGGTATTGTTGATGTTGAGAAATGTGATTAGTCTTTCCAGACGATCCCATTGCGTACATAGGCAATGGCAGCTGGAAGGATCCTCCTAACACTGGAATAGGAAATGGAAGAGGCGGATAGCTGGTTGCAGATGATGACGCAGTAGATTGAGGTCCGTAAAGAGATACGTAGTTGTGTGCGTGCTGTTGTTGCGGTTGTCCGTTACTCATTAGCTTATCGCATTGACGTTGTTGTTGATCCATGTCACACGATGAGGTGGATGATGACGTTGTGGACAGACACGGAGAGGGAGTCCGACTTGCTGCATGCTGGCGTTCGTCGTAGTCTCGTCGACCATTCCCCAGGACATCTTGAATAGAATGAACTGGGGAATCGCCTTCAGAATCATCACGAGATTCATCTAATAAGTTAATAAGGGAATTTTTTTTTTAACGGGAAATTTTCGGATATGATATTACACTTTCGGAACATGTTGCTTTAAAAAGGAAATTGAACGGCTTCATAATTAGCGAAATATTAGAATTTTGTCAAAGATAAAATGGGAAAGCTGGTACAGAGTAGTAGTATAACATCAGTAAGCCAAAACCTCACAGATGGGACTCGATGGGTTTAGATTGTTTGCAGATCTTTTGAAGCCTCTGTTGATGATCTAAGGATTACACAAGGATGAAGAGCTGCTACAAGGCAGAGATGATGATAGCTTGAACGCCATCTATATAAAAAAAAGGAGGGGACCCTTTTTGCGTTCCATGTGGCCTACACTGTACAGTCTACCAAACCAGGATTAAGAACCAAGCCCCAGGATCATTTATAGCAAACTCATCATTTTCTCTTTGGTTCGGCCCACTTTGTGAACACACATAGTCGACTCTGTCTGTGTGTTACTCTAAATTGTGTTGACCATGATTGGATCCTCTAGACCCCCTCGTTTTTCTATCTCCTTTTCGGTTTATAAGACATTACGTTTGCATAGGGGAACTGAATAAAGTCGCTTTGCTAGATTAAGATAGATAAGGCATTATATTATAGACTTCAAATACGTTTCAGTTGTTTTGAATCGTCACAGCAACATCGACAAAATAGTAACTTGAGCTACATCTATTCGATCACGCTCGAATATATTTATCTTGACTAACATTTATTATTATTATTTATTTCCGCATTTTTAAACTATTTAAAAAGCAGAGCTACGCCACTATAAGTTAATACTGCGTGTTTATAGTTTTATTAGGAAGCGAAGAACCCTTTATCCGTTCTGCGAGGAAGAAGGCTCGCACACTAACTTTTCACCACCCTTTTGTCCCCTCATCTATTTATTCTTCTCGTTTTACCATGTTCAGCTCTTTATATGGATATGAAGGTATCGTTTTTGATGATGAATGAATTGATACTACATATAAAACCTATAAAATGTCAAGCTTTGTAGTTTAGTTTATGATAATCGAGGCTATTGCCTCGGATGAAATAGAAACAGGCATCCAATCTATCAAATAGCTGAATCGTGTACTATGGTGATAGATTGCCGTGCTATTGATAGCACCGAGGATTTGCTGTTGATTGTCTGCTGCAGTAGCAATCCCGAGTGTACGACATCTGGCCGGTGGGACAAACACGTATGCCAGCAGCGACCGTATATTCATTACTCAAGCTAAATAAAGGAAAAAAAAGGCGAACTCCAATGCTATGACTTCATTTTCAATCCTTCGTATAAATTACGTCAAATCAAATGGAACATATTCTCACGAAATTATTACCGTAGAAAGGGTTTGTTTGTTGTTATTTTTAAACGACTTTACCTTGGCTCTTTCTATACATTAAAGCAATTGATTTTATTGTTGATTGGAGTAGATGGGTTGAAAATGAGCGGGGTTTTGCAATACTACACTATTAGTACAGGAAATCTGAGGAAGAGATTCTTGATTTTGGAAATAAAATCAAAATGATTTCGAATTTAATCGTGGGCGCGAAGAAGTTGACCGATCGATGTTCTCTTTTAAATTGAATGACGGAAAGAAAAGTCATCGTTTTCAAACTCGAGAAGTAGCAGCGCTGCTGGACCACTTTGAGCGATTTCATTTGCATTTGTATGTATACTTGCCCAGCAAATACAGTATGAGCTGTCTGTGTATTCTTTTTCTGTCGGCATTCGTGTTGGTTTTGCTGCAAACTTGAAGCCGGAACTAACTTTTTTGGGAAGCGACACGGCCTGCCACTTAGGTTCAATCAAATCATCCTAACCCCTGCTGGATGTATCTGCATCTCTTTCTCTTTTATTTATTTTTTTTTTATTGTGACTCTTCTGTGTTTGAATCTGTTTGTGTTGTTGGAAGAGAGGGTTGGCAATCCATTATTCTGTGGCGTTGGCACACTCTTTCACTTCCCCCGCTTCCCCTTTCATCCCCGCCCTCTTGCTACATACATGCGCTACTACCAGTAGGCTATTAGCCTACTGTATATACTGTACACGGATCAGTCAGTTGAATAGAAAATGCAAAGCCATCCCGGATTTAGAATCATTCAATCAATTCCCTTCTCACTCACTCCTTCCTTTTCCCCTTTGTTCCCTTTTTCTCTTTCTATTTGTCATCATAATTCTTTCTTTATCGTATGCATATCAACTTTTAACGAGTAAATATCGATTGATTCAATAACAGTAACAAAGTAACCTTGCTTGAAAAAAGAGCGATGCTAACCAATCAGCTAGCTAGATTATATTATTTTTCTTGAATTTTTTAAAAACAAACAAACATGGAAATGATCAAAATCTCTTAAAAAATGACTATTTTTTGTTTCTATCGTGTATACCAGATTAATCTGGAATAAACTGGTTTAGATACAGAGTTTCCGACGAACAGGCGAGATCTAATATGATAAATATGCGCTTTGTTATTGATGACGAAACCACTGCTGTTTCTGTTACCTTTGTGTGCCGGGGTTCCAGTGAACAAAAACTGTTTTGATTGCATCATTTTCACAGTGACGTGAAAGTTACATTACAAAGGCCTACTTTTCCGAATTATAAATTGTACAACACAACCTAACACATGTACAATAGTACATAAGATTGTTCTTGGCCTACCTATTTTATTGAGGCTGGTTCAACTGTGTGGACATTTTCAACGGCAATCGGACAAAACGTCAAATTGGAGAAACTTACTCAACTTGTATTGATTTCATTCCGTAACGTAAATGGATGAACATAAAGATTCACATTGTGATGAAGTGTGCGTACACCTCTACACTAGCCAAGCGAAGAGTTGGAGGATTGTTAGGTTGGCTAAGACTACTGAAGAGTTAGTAATATTAGTTGGTCGACTCTGTGAATTTGTACGGACGACGTGGTGAGAGTTAATAGAATGGAAAGAGTCCTGGTCGGCATTTGGAAGTCCAGCAGCGAAACGGGACAGGCCCTTTGATTGCCATCGTCGCACTCGATACAACAAAAGCTATACACGCGTAGGGTGCTTTGTCCCTACCAGTAGGGCCCTAGTTGTAATCGAGGGTAGAGGGAGAACTAGTAGTGCTGGCCATCTTTTTCCTTTACTCTGAGCGTTCATGGTCGTTTCAAATTCAATTTCCATCAAGAAGCTAATTCAATGACAGAAACTGGACCTTTCGCTAGCACTCTCCTTTCTAGTTTTCGCTCTGTTTCGTCTCGCCTAATAATTCCACTAGCCTATATTACCGTATATTAGGTTTACTCTCCTCAATTCTTATTATATTTCTTTTTCCTTTTTTTCCTTGTATAGGCCTGATGTACGTATGTTTGCACCGCAATCCTTGTCCAAAATACATTTATTTTGTAAAATATAATAGGTCCAGTGAATATATAGTTGCATGCATGTACGAGCTACTCTTTCTTTTTTTTTAAATCTATTTGCTATTACATTATAGTAGCTGGTAGAATAGTTACGCATCTGCACAGAGACGACTTGGCTAATCTCCCATAGTTGGTAACATGATGATTACACAACAAGGTCAAACTTAATTATATGGGTTATGGATAATGGGTTAATTGAGTCAAACTAGGCCTATGTCGAGTTTTACTAAATTTCGTGTAAAATAAAAACACAAATTTATTGTTGTTGAGAATAAATTATAAAAGGTTAGGTTAATAAATTATAAGGTGAATAAATTATAAAAGGAAATAACTAAAATAGTTCCAGGAACTAAAAAAACAAATTATATACCGCCTACTTTTCCATTAGTTTGTTAAGAGAAAATAAATATCATAGTTCATTGAGAATTAAATTATTCGCTTTGTATTAAAGGGTCAACTATTCTGCTAATGGTTCGTCAGAAACATGTTTACTGTATAAAATACGGTCAATGCCCTCGATACCGACCAAGTAACTAGGCTGTAAGCTGATGAGCTGTAAGCCACAAAAGAAAAATTCGTCACGTGTCGCTTAGTGAGGCACACTTGTTAGGCTAAAAAGAAATCTACCCTAGTAGCTAGTCACATACGTAAATACTATGCCATGAATCAGTACCACCATCAGTAACACCAAATGCTTTTGTTCTCTCGCGACAAAGCCATATAGAAATGGATGAGTTGGAGATTAGGACTGGCGGATGGCCTCAACCACCTGAGCCCACTGATTGGTAGATTAGAAGACATTTGTTTTCAGATGACTCTCTTGATTCTGTTTAGATGTTCGGCTCATATAGTTATAAAGTACTACATATGCCAGCCTTCGTTCATCCTTCGCTCTTTACAAATAATTATTATGTCATTGATTTTCGTCTCTCAATTTCTTCTTAGAAAACCATCCTAAGTTCGGAGTACTAATGTCACTGAAAATGCTGTGTAAATTTCAGAATAGAAACGATTGACTTACTTTGATTATTTCTTTCCATGTTGGTCTGCTTTCCGGTCAAGTGTTACTGCCTTAGTACAACTCGATTCGTCCTTCTCCGTTGATGTGTGTTAAAGCTTGACGTGTAAGATGCTGCTCGACGTGCACGCTGGTGGAGAATCGACGGTTGCAATGAGACTGTCAAGTGCCAGAGCAAAACCTGACTATCTAGTTCCCCGATCTCACCTCCGTCACATCCCTTGCACGCTTCAAAAATTGGATGGGGCTTTCGGGACTCACTCTCAGTCAAGGCATATGAAGTCTCGCGGCTTCATCACCCACACTGTTTTTTCCAGTGGGTGGGCTACATTCATGCCAAACCCCTCCCACATCAGCTCTCAAAAAGTTGCTCTGACTCAAGCCGTCGCGGTCGCTCCTAACTTCAAACACTTGTTCGGCGTTGACCAGCGTGACTTGCCTTTAGTTAATGCTATGCAACGGCAATTGGGATAGACTGTTTTTCACCATATTTCAGGTATTTTCAAAACTATTTGATTGAAATTCTCTGGTTTAAAAGTAGGGAAATGTCGACGGTTTGGTATAGCGTGATTTCTCCTTTCCAACCACAAACTCCGCCCCTCCTGAGCTCCCGCCGTCAAGAGCTGGACGTCAGACCGCAGTGCACAGGCCACAGGATTGGGCGTCTCCACTTGACGCAAGTTTCCGGCGGCCATCCGCCAAAACCAGCCCGCTCATTGGTTGCCCTCTTTTCCTTTGATCTTGTGCCGCTCGACCTCCTATTGGCTATCGGCCTTCTCTTTTTCAACCCCTCGACGCAACACAAAGTCACTAGCCTTTCTGTGGTTTTTATATATTTTTCTTCTCGCTTCTATATTTCACCAAATGGTGAAATTTTCTTACTGGATTCGTCTTTCTCGTGTTTTCGTTTTGCAGTGTTTGTTGCTAAGGTATCCCAAATGGTTAACATATGTCCAGATCTCGCATGCTTGTGTTGTGTAATGATGAAAGTTGCCGTAATGTCTGTGCCTTTTGTTCTGATATAGTGTCTGGCCCTGACGGTTTCATGAGTCACACTCTTCCAAATAAGGAACTGTGAACTGAACACTTGTGCAGAGCAATGCAGAACAGTATATTTAGACAAAACGGAGAATTTGGGATGCGATGCAGTCAACCGTAAAAGCGAACGATCTAGGATACATTGTCTATTATCTTGAATTCAATCGTAGAGCAAATGCAAATGTGTCATGTGAAACGCTGTGCCGTGTCCCAATTTAAATTTGACATTGACAATTAGAAATTACAAGTAGTGCATATTACGACTCCATAAAAGATCAAACGCTAGTTTGTTAATGACATGGTTAATGATAAGTTATAAAGGTGGGTTGCATCCGGTTCAAAACAATAGACACAATCTTGGAAGCACTCAATGGTAGACACAGTTCAGTAAGTTTAATTCGACGAGTTAGCAAAAGTTACAGTTGATTCTTTAATCCCGTACTCCTAGCAATAGTGAACTTGATTCTCATGAAACTTTCACATTATCAGTATTTTTTAAAAATTTTTTGGAAAGAAAAATGCAGTGCCGTTTGAGTAGTGCACGGCACTCATATAGCTTATTATATATTGATTATTACAAGCAACTTGTTTATTTCTGGTGCTATTACGTCATCTCGCTTGAGGAACAATTTCTATGATTGGAAATTAATCTTGTCGGACTGAGCCATGACTTGGCTACTAATGCTTTTGTGTCAATCTAATATGATAGCACTACTGAAAACTCGAAAAGGGAGGGAATCGAAAATAATGCAACGATAGAGGGACGTTGATGTAGAGAGACCCGGTAAAAATAGAGATGATGGAGAAAGGAGGGTGAAGGACAGTTAGGGACGATGACAGTCTATTCTATAAAGTTATAAGACAACCGACGATCCGATTAGTCCCGTCAGTGAACACGATGATAACATGCGATGACCAGTTTTACTACTAGTCATCTTTCCACCATCAATGCTGCTACCGGAATCTCGCCGGATCAATGGTTTCAATGTGTGGCCCTCTTTTCATTGACGCTAGGTATTAGTAAGTATGACCACTGCGGTCAATCAGGGTGGGATTTGATCCCATTTTCAACCGGGCCTCTGTAAATACATAGGCTATAGCAATATAAAAGAGTCAGTCAGTTGGAATTGATTGGGACCATGTTAGCCCATATTAGACTTATAGATCTCTGCCTGTCAATAGTTCCCTATATATGCGGACTTTAGGGACTACGAATATATACTTGTTCAATTTATAATCAATGGCTCTGAAATTGTCGTTCAAACCAGCACTTTTAAACAACTCACAAACAATTGAAATGTTTGTGTTTGTTTTGAAAAAAATATTATGCTGAAACAATTTCTTAAATTTTTTGGTGTTGACTGCTACTCTGCTAGTCGTGTGCACTATAAAAGTGTGATGTGTGCGTTGTGTGGAAACAGAAGCCTAAAGCATCTCGCTTTAGATCGAGGTACGTTCGTACAGACGTGGACAGGAATGATGTAGACATTTCAACGCTCGCTAGGACATGGTTCCAGCATTAGTCGAGATTGGATTGCTGAAGTGGCGGTGAAAATGGGAAACCGTCGACTACATAAGAAACCACAGCCAACGCTAGCAACGGCACTTGAATGATCATTTTTCATATCAATAAAGATTGTAGGGAGTTGGAAAGTTGTAAAAATAATCTATAAAATAAATAATATACAACACCGAAAATAAAATGTATGGAAAACATAATTTGAGTGTAGCATTTTGGCTTGCTTCAGTTCCCCACTGTTGATTTATACTGAGACCGAAACCGCTAACTTCACTTTGCTCATCACATCGCACACTCCAGATCGTCTAGTAGTTGTCGAAGGCAACAAAAATGGAATGGCTTCGAACTCCCGGGGTCGGGACAATCGATAATCCAATAACGAGGGATGTGCTCTCTAGTAACTCGCACTGTGATTTGGACAGTGCGATGGCACTCACACACAAAAGCCTCTGCAGCAGGGGGTCAACGGACAACAAATAGGGACTACATAGAAGGCATAGCGTTTTTGATTTAGAAAAAGACCATGGGGTGCAACTGTCAACATTTTTTTTTGTGTCACCTCCCCCGCTGATTCAGTCCCTATTTACAAACTGTCAACTGCAACACAGAGTTCGCTGTTTGGTTTGCGCTTTGTTCTTGGCAGCTCTTCTTAATACCGCCTTTCGATCACGTCAATTCAATGTCAACTTCGAAAATTCTATTAATTGCCGAAAGGAATTTAATTGATTTATTCTTCTTGCGGAATTCATGTGGTCTATCACAGACAAGTATGGATATGTAATTATTTAAATGAATAGATAGATCAGATAGATTCATTCGTAGAATAAACCGACGATGAATTCTATATCTCATTAGTTTTCCAAAACATAAAAATCGATCGATGACAAAAATTTTAAACTACAGAAATATTTGGAAGACTCGAAACATATTCTAAACTCTAAATATATCACACTTCGTGATTTTTTTTGCAAAATAACAATAATAACAAAATATTTCATAGTAACGAAATGGAAATTTTGCAAGGAATGTAAATGTAACCTATAAATCCTGATTGGCTTTTTTGCCCCATGCTGTATCCTTTAGGTAGGGAAGCGCCGATGACGAAAGAAGTTCGCTAACGAGATGTCTAAGATTTAAGCGTGAGGCTAGTCGATATTTGGCTTCGGCATCCGTCAACATTGACACGAGTCGGGATAAACGGTCCAGTATTTCCTGCTTTTTGCAGAGGCCGGATTCTTGTTCAAAATTTATTACCAGCTCTTCTACTATCGCCGGCGTGATGGTATGACGACGCACGAATCTCTCCAAGTAATCTGATCCATCGTTTAGTATAAAATGTCTCATTAACGCTCTCCCCCAAGAAATGTTGAAGCCATATCCACGTGAAATGATTTCAGCTTCCGGATACCTATAAAAGAACAAAAAATCTATTAAAAAAAGTAAAAGATGACAAAATGGATTATTCTATTAAATCACGTTAGGGTTTCGCAAATGAGAATATCAACTTGAGCTGAATTCAGCCCAAGTATACAATAAATTTGATGGCCATCAATAGCACGGTTGACTAGATGAATCTGCAACGCAACCAATTCTGCTTGTAGTGCGCATTGATTTGCGTGATTCAATCTCCCAGCCTGTATTGAAATGAGGTCTTTAGTTTGCCATCAACAATCTAAAACTGATTCTATACTGACCTGGAGAAAGTATTCAGCAGCATGGGCTAGATTGTGCATAGCAGATGTGAGAACTTTTTTTATTTCTGGTCCAGCTTTGAGCATGGGTAGAATAGTGGTGGTGGAAGTGGCTACAGTTGCTTCCAGTGACCAATTAGATATAGATTTTTTGACTGGTGATGAATCTACTGTCTTAGGTAGCGGCGATCCAATCGGTTTTTTGTTTGTCTTAAGAATCGATCTAAATGCCAGATCGATGACTGGCTTGAGAAGACCATTTGCTTCATCCTGCCACATTCCCGCCACTTCTGCATGCATATGAAAATGAAGTGCTACTAACCGAAAGAGTTCTCGATTTTCTAGGCAATTGGGTCTCAAGAAATCGAGCAACGCTTGTCGTAAAAGCGGAAGGCGATCCATTCCTTTTCTTAAAAGATATTCAAACTGATCGTGCTCCTTCAGAAGTTCAAATACGTAGCTCATCTCAGTATAGCGCTGAATTCCGGTCGTGAGTCTAGTGATGAGAATCCATTGTTGATCTAGAAGAAGTTTGTCGATAAAACATCGGGTCTGACTAAGAATTTGACCAATGTTCTCCACGTCGCAAGCAAGTGTGAAACTAGAATGGGAGAAAATAAGCAGCTCTACAGCGACAGGCCACTCGTTATTTTGTACAAGATTTAACGCCGCTTCCAAAAGAGCACGTCCTAATTGAGTGGGATCCGCACAAAGTGTGACCCTAAAGTAAAATTAATTAGGCCAAAGTAAATATTTTATAGATCGATTTTTTTATATTGTTACCAGCGGTTAAATGTGCCGCGAAGAAGTGATACGACCATATTCGTTTCTGTGCTAACTTGTCCATGAGCTGAACGGGCAGCTTCAATAAGCTCGTCCTTGACTAAAGTCACCACTTGCGTAACAGGGATACGGGAAGCCATAATCCAACTTCGAGCTAAATTCAAATGACCCCCGATGGTTAATGGCAAACCCGATTGAGATGGCGTTTCCAATAACATTTTCAGAATGGATATCGGTCTTGAGTGTTCAACTACATAGTTGTACTTTAAATCTAAAGTTACTGCAACTTGATGAAAAATCGAGATACGCTGACTTAGTCGGTGTCCGTGCTGAAGTAACTCATTATCTATGTATTCGACAACTGATTGTCGATCCTTCCATTCCGCCTCTTTATCTTTCAGTTGAGTGATTTGCAGCAGTCTCTCTTTCACTCTCCCAACATCAACGTTATTCTCCACTAAGTCAACCATGAAGAGTATTAAAAGAAGATCAACACTTTGTCGTTGAAACATGGCCGAGAGTTTAAGGGCTCCAATCAAGTCTTCTGCATCAAGATTTCGGCCGATCCATTCAGAGACTTTTTCTAAAAAAAATTCGCTGTAATTTGACTGTGGATGAGCGTAGGGCAATTCATCTGCCATTTCATTAATTTTTTCCATAAGAAGTGGACAAATCGATGAATCTGGTTGAAGATCAAGAAGAGAAGACGGAGAAGTGGCATTATCGAGATCGGCTTCAATTCGCGTTTGCCACCATAATACTTCTAGTTCGGCTAAAGCTTCCTTTGGTAAAGGTTTGACAAGACGCATCCATTTAAGAGCGTGATTTATCATCAAATGAGATTCCCAGGGGCTTTGCGATTTAGGCAAAGTGTCACGGAAGAATGCAGACGCCAAATCAGGCCGCACATGGTGGAAGGTAAGGAGTTGATGACAGCGATTCCAGAAGGCTGTTCTGAAGCGGAGAGATACCGTCTGCGTTTCATATTGGTACGTTTGACTGTCCAAAGTCGTCAAAAGTTGAGTTACAAATATGGAATCTGCTGGCAAATCCGCCATTTTGGCTAATTTTAATGCTACACCAAAGTGTCTCTGATCGAGAAGAATTTTGACAGCATGTTGACACTCTTGTTGGAAAGGCAGACTGTTAATACCGTGCATCAAGTTTGCTATGTTCACCACGATTCCAAAATCGACACAAAGAGTAACTATCTCAGCTAACAATCCAAAATCTGGAACCGAAACTTCGACGGCCAACGAGTCAAATGGTTGAACATCTGCCCACATAGTCAACATATCCTGTTGTTGATCGGCGTCTTGGATGAGGTAGCATAATGCCCAGGAAAGAATATGCAAAGCAAATCTAAAGAGATTTATAGATTGGTTAAATATAACGATATCGTAACCCTCTTCATATGAGTTAATGGCATCGCGGACGAGTTCTAGTTTATCACGTTCGGTTTCGCCTTTCATAAAGGAATCGAGCCAATTGAGCATTCGTGTCAACCAGTGTTGAGGAACGAAAATGTTGAAGGCTTCCAAAACAATGTCAAAATTATTGCTGGTCATGGCCTCCAATACCAAGTTGCTTAACGTTTTTGCATCCGGTTCTTCCAAAGTTTTTTCTTCGTCCAGCATCGGTGAATTCTCGGGTAAGTTTAATTGAATTAAGCGTAATGAAAGATAAACGCATAGACTTGGGAAGGTTAGCTGAGGTTCTAATCCAGCAGTAAGAACGGCCAATTCTACACTGCGATTGACTAAGGAGGAGGTAAGAAGACAAGAACCATTAGGGCCATTTAGAGCTGAACTTTGCAGAAGTAATCGATAGAAGTTTTCGGTTGAAGTAGCTATATTCAATGTGGAAATTGGGCTGGGGGATGGAATAGTTTCAGCTGGAGGTTCAAGTTCAAGTTTCGTATGTTGTATCAGTTGGAGATGAAGCTTAATTGGAGATGAAAATTCCGCTAATATTTTCCAGTACCTATCTATATGGTAGTTGTAGTTTTGGATGAAAATGAAGAACATCAGCCACTGACTTTGCCCAGCACATCGCCGTAAAAATTTTACCGGCAAATCAAGACCGTAGACAGTGCAAAACTCAATCACTAGGTGCCAGCTATTGACAAGGTTCACTACATCAAAATCATCAGAAGTATTCTTCAAAAAGGAATTTTCAAGCTGTTCGCTCAGGCTGTTGGCCACTTCAACGTCCATTAACAAACCATGAATGGCATTGATGAGACTCATTTTACTTAAAGTAGGATCTTGAATGAGACGTTGTAGAACGGCCAAGGTACTTCTGATGGGGTGAGAGTTACAACCCAACATTTCGATAAGCAAAACACACGACTGTAAAATAGCTTTATCCCATGGGTTTTCCAGACCAATAGCTTGAATGGCAAATGGATATGTAACTATATCTTCCTTTGTTCTAGCACTTTGTTGTAGATAGAAGTATGCTCGGAACGGTCGACCCTGTTTCAAGTAAAACGTCCAATCCAAATTTGTTATCAGGCCGTGGTTGGTTTCATGGACACTTTCTTCCCGAGCTGAATGATGATGCTCTAATAAATCCCACTGCTTTTGAGGATGTTTGAAAAAATTATTCACGTTAATCGGGATTTCTCCGACAAGCAACTGGCGAATCGAAAGATCTTCCATGACATTTTCACAAGCATGTGCAAGCATCGGGAGGCTCTTCAATGCTTTAGCCACAGTTGTACTTGGAAATAGACTTGAATTCATAAAATGAAAAAACAAAGTCACAAAGGGATGTTTTATCCAAAATTCTTCTTCCGTGAGTTGTTTCGACTCTTTAAGCAGGGTATTATTCAAACGGCAAAGTTCCATAAAACCATCGGCATCGCAAGAGTCAAGTTTCCACGATTGAAATCGTTTGCGCTAGCTTCATCCAAGTTGGGCGCTCATTTAGATCAATGTTTTCTTCGGCAATCAGATCGTAAAACAATTCCGGGTTGAAATGATGAGCGCAATAATCGAGAGCTGCGGTCGTTATTATCTGCAATGAGACGTTTGACCGTGGTTGTATTAGGATATTCTCCATTTGATGAAATCGACCAATAGCTAGTAAACGCGTTACGAAAGCCACTAAATTTTGTCGTTCACATTCGGCGAAGATGCCTTGAATGGCAAGTAAATTCAAAACTGATTCCCGCGTATCGTTATTTGAACACTCGGCAACCATATTAACCATAGCGTTACTAATTGGCCAGATGTACGGAACACTTCCATCTACGGTTTGACTAGATGGCGACTGATTCTCTATCCATTTTTTCAGAGTTGAAAGGATCTGCTTATTCAGCATGACTTGCCAAACATCTTCTGGTTGGATTTTCGCTAAAACTTCCTCGTCTAGAAATTGAATTTTAAATATATCAGAAATGTTATATATTAAAAATATATATACAAATTTTTTCTCACTTCTAGACTGAAGGAAGGCCTCTGCTAAATAAAGACATCTTTGTTTAGGGTTCCACCCAGAAACAACTTCCATTGTTAGGACGGGCACATTACCCAGAGAGTCTCGAACGAAACATTCAACCAAAGTGATGAAGTCCAAACAATCGGTCAATTCTGCTGTCCATAGATGGCGTTGTTGTAAGATTTCTACTAATTTTCTTCTTGAATTCGGATTGTCGACTTGAAGGCACATCTTCTCCCAAGTTCCAGAAACGTCGAAGCCCTTAAATAGTTAAAATTTAATAATTTACCATGCCAAAAGTTTTGGAATCATCCATACCATATTCTTTATCATAGTTTCAGCCTCTTCAATCATTCGAAAATCATACTCGACGATATCCCGTTGGATTTCGCTAATTACTGCTTTCTGAATGAGACTCAACTCTCGGAAATTGCAATTATCTCGCTTTGAAACTACATACTGAGCTGAAAAAAAATATTAGAAACCAATTTAATTAAACTAGTGATTTCAATTATTTTTACGTAAAATCACAATCTCACCCAATGGAAGATAGTTGTGAAGAAGCGCGTCTTTGATGATTTTGTATTCATTCCATCCTTGCCACTTCACAGACAATTCTTCCAGCTTATTACCTTGAAAGCTGAATGGTTCCTGAGCATATTCTACAGGAAACAACTCTTGCCACGCAAAAATCAAATTAAAAATGGTTGCGCAATCAGGGAATTTCTTATAAGCACGTCCAGCGAACCCGATACCGAGTCCTAGTATTTGCAAACCAAACGAAGAAGACAGTGAGTTTTTCCTGTTGCCTTGGGTCGTTTTTTCACGATCAACAAGTTTTCTAATAAGAAAATTGTCCAATACATGAAGAATATGGCAAATTTCTGCTTCACTTCCCTGTTCTGCAATCTTTAAGATATTTGCTGTGCTTTCCAAATGTTGTGAATTAAGTGCAGTGGTTAGCAAAGAGGCCCGAACATCGATGCTAACCATAACACCGACCTTTTCCGACTCTTTGAGGTCTCGGACGGAATTCATTTTCATTGCTTTGTCCAATCGATCAAATCGTTGAGCAACAATTATAATCTCGAATGTGTCGATATGGCAACGATAAATCTTTTGCAATGTTGTGAGGTTGAAAAGGAGGTATTCATCAGGTTGTTTAGTAAACACGGCAATACAACTAGATCCCATTGAAGCTTCAGCAATGTTTTTCCCATCTTGTAACAACACTTTGAGCGCCTTCTTGCCGATCAAAAGATTATCAGTCAACACAGCAAAAATTTTTCCATCAGGGCTGCTGCAAATTTGTTTGACAGGACTTATCGGTAAGCTGTCTGAAAATTCAAGCTGCACAGTATGTTTTATTTTGCCTTCGAATAATGAGTATAGATCTACAGAATAAAAATTATTACTTTTAATGTTAGCTTTTGAAAAAAAAAAACGTTTAACTTACGAAGACTTTTGGTATGAGGTTCATAATTCACAAATAATTTATCACAGAAACTCCAAACTGCAAACTCCCCCACTTCTAATGCCCAAATTATGTCAGTACTTTGATCAGATTTCCAAGATAGACAAGCAATTTGCTTAACAGAGGTTTGCAAAATGCAGAAATTTCGTTGGAAACTTAGGCATGAAATTTGTTTAAGACTATCAAACTCCTGCAATGAAAAGATCATTTTAGTAAGAAAAAGTAAGTGTTACTATGATGAAGTGATTCAAAGTACCAATCTCTTTAGTATAAGGTGCTTTAAAAGAGTTTCTGCAGGAAGCCGCCCTGATGTAACATGGGAATTTATGCGAAAAGACTTCCATTCTAAATCACCATTTCTCTTACTCAAAAGGACTTTTGATTCTTCATGGTGCCAAATTGTACTAAAATTATTGTACATCATACATTAGACTCCTTTGATGAAGTGAATTTCATATTTGTTTACTAACCTTCGAACGTTTTCGACTTCCCAAACAGGTCTGGTTAACTCACATTCAGACAGTGGCTGATAACGAAAAACTGACAATACGTGATTTTCATTCAATACAGATATATGTTTTCCTTCTCTCGAAATGTAAGCTTTGACAGCAGATGCATTTTGAACATCCATATTAATATCGAGTGAATAAATACTGACAGGAATGCAAGTTTCAGATAACACGCTTGTTGTTGAAACTTCGTGTTTTTTTTCTTATTTTTTTTGCGAGATCAAAACAAATGTTAACAATCAAGATGTTGCGATTATCGATACGTATTTAACTATCGATTTTTAGGTTATATATTGATAGCTTTATATATGGGACATGGGAAAGAAAATGCATTTTTAAATTTGTCAAAATTGATTCTTTTAAATTGACAAGCAGCAGAGTCATTGAATCTAATTTAATGACTGCAAACAGCATCTGATATTCTAGAATTATCAAATAGCGTCAAATAGACAAATGATGTTAAACATGAAAGATGAAACTTCGACCAAATTTGAGTATGTTGAGATAAATCTTGCAAAAAAATAAAATTAGACGGTTAAAAAAAAGTTTTTGCTATAAATCCACCTATGACCCTTAATAGTAGGTTACAGCTATGCAGTAAATGACGAAACTGACCGCATTTCTTTATTTTTTTAAATGTTGGCAGATTATAATCTTTTATAAATATTTGTAATTCTTATCGACACTTCTAGTCAAGTCCCTGTATACTTGCATTGTATTGCAAGCGCCAACGGTGTGAATCTTTGTTCTAAATGACGAACCGCATTGGCGCATTCTGTCGATATTTTTAACGCCCTTGACCAAGAATTAATTTACACTTTTTTGTGATCATAAGATTGCATGATACCATTACCACGACCTTCGAACTTTTTGTTCTTCCACCCTCGACATTTATATCCAATGCGACCTCTAGAGTCCAGATAAAAAATTTCACCGTTCTATCATCGATTGATTTATATTCTTTTGATCAATCCTGAGGGAATAATCGAAACAAAATGGTTAACATAAAAGTTTTCACACTATTTTACTACATGAGAATATTTCTAAGCGAAATAGCTACTCTAGCCTGTTTTCCCATGCGTATTTGTGACGATCAAAACATTCATCTGTGTGAAATTTACATGAAAAAGATGGCGTCTTTATTTAATTGCATGCAGTTTTCCGTCTAAAGAAATTTTCGAGAAATTAAAATAAACATAAGAAACTCTATTTTTTTAGTCTCTTAACTGGAAACAAACATAAAATTCCAAGTATATATATATGCTATATCGGCTTAGGTAATGGAAGAGCGAACGGTTGCTTACCATTGAGGACATCTAATGCGAGTGACCTGAATTGATACTCGCAGTCTATCCCCAAAAAAAGGAGAATGAGTCGACGAAAGGTCTCGCTCTCATTTCTGATAGCTTAAACTTTAGTAAGTGGCTTTTTCTTCCCATTTTATGCCTTTTTATTTCCAAAATTTTCCTCTCTTTAAGTAAAAAAAACATTCGAGACATGTTCGGAAATGACTTTATGGCACCCACCATCGGTACGGTCGTTGGCGATACTAAACTGTCGAGTTCCAACTGTTCCATCCTCGTGGTTCACTTTGCTTTTTTACTATTATTTTTTAGAGCCGTCACCCTCTCTCTTTATCCCATCTTCATTATACTCTCTGTGTACCATTCGTAAATCAATCTCATTTACAGTTACCAATCCTCCGCTCGGCATATCGGATTCAATTTTTTGTTTCATTGAGGAAGAAATATTCAGGACGCCAAGACAGCAGCCAATGTTTGTCAAATATGTTATGGGGATGATCCTATTTCAAATTTCCCACTATATTTTTGCCATTTTTTAAACATCAATTTGACCTCCCGGATAATGGCCTCGACTTCCGTTGCCGTAATTTGCTCCACCTGATGAAAACATCTGAAATGTAGTCGTGGTAAAAATTTGAGTGCAAACATATGTTGAAATCAAATATGGCCAGTATATAGATTAATCGAATTCATTCTTTGTTAAAAGTGTTGACTATCTTTTAGAATTTTTGTCGTTTATGAACTTTGTAGTCGGTGTTTAATCAAAAATTATATATTTTTTAAATTGTCTGACAGCTATCTCGCTATTTTAGTTTAATATGTGATTGTGCGCAATCTTCTCTTGTGAAAAGTTTCAAATCCATTTCACATTCTAACCAGATTGGTGGAGAGTATAATGTTTAAAAAGGTGATATAATGACATCATATCCGCTTACGGCACTCGGGATATGATGAAAATGAATAGCATTTACTGTGATAACGTCTAATTGATTTTTATCGTTAAATGTATATTTATCAGTCGACTGATAAGTGATAATTGTATCAAATTATTTCTCTAAGATATTATTTTATCCCGAGGATTTAAATAAAAATTTCCAAATCATAACCATGTAAATTTTAGTTGATTTCATTTTAATAGTATAAAAAGTAATCAAGTGTGTGTTGATTCGTGTTTCACGTCGAGTGCTGGCAATCGTTCCATCACGTTTGATGATGAAACGACAGAAGAGTAGTAGGAGGAGCTTATTATAGTGGCCGTCAATGGGGATTGGAAATCTCAAACTGGTGGAGAAACAGGAAAATGGGCGGTGCTAAGCGATCCCTAAGAGTCTAGGCACCTGGTTGGCTTGTTACCGACACCCCAACGAAGAAGAATCAGGAGGAGGGTGGAGGGAGGAAAAGAAGAGGGTGGGATGTTAAGAAAGGGGGCGCCACAAATACGTTCGATAGTTGGACAGCCGTTCCTTGCAAGTTTTTTGAACTAAACTTCATTGATTCAGCTGATCTCGGAGAGACAAGACCACGCCATTTTTGACCGTTGTTTTTTTTGCTTCTTTTTTCCTTCTATTTCTCCCCCTCGTGTGCGTGTTGTTTTGTTGGCGACCGGATTTTGACAGTGCTCGTTTGCCACACAGTGTGTGTGTGTGTTTTGTGTTGTGTTGAAATAAAAAATATCAACAAACAAATAAGCCAAACCTTTCGCTGAAAATACCGGGAATTTCGGTATCTTGATAAACGGAAATTAGTTCAAACTTCAATTTGTGTTTTTGTCGCGCTTGAAGAAGAAGGAGAAAGAGAAGATTGATTGATGCTTTTGTCACCCGGCTCCGCTGAGAAAGTGTCCAAAATTCGCGTCAAAAACCGAGAACCCGTGCCCTCCTATCGGATGGATCGCAACGACGATGAAATCGATGCGATGATGGTAAGTCACAATTTCGTTTTTTAAATTCCTTATTTGTGTAAAATATTTTTTGTATTTATTTTTTTTTTGAAAAGCCGGTCGGTCTTTGACCTGTAATTGAAACATTTTCCGTTTCCCCCCTTTTTTGACCATTTTTATTACGGTTTATTTTTTTTTGAGGGGGGTACGTTACGTGTTCATCGACCTGCCGTGGATCTCTTGAGGGGGGTTGAAAAAAAAATAGAAGGATTGTCGGTGACCTGAAATAAAAAAGGGCTACTCTATTTTCCAAATTCTCTTAAAAAAAAACTCCGAATTTCCTCAGAAAGTGTCGTTATATTTTGTGACAGTTACCATGTGTTGTTTCAAGATTATAAGTCTAGCACACAGCGTTGAGGCGTTTTTAATCGATATTGTAGAAAGAAAGAGATGACCTTTGATGACCTCGCTTTCTTTTCGCATCTATCAGTTTAAAGCAAAAAAATAAATAAATAAAATGTCCAGTCATTTTTGGCTAAGGGGGGGGGAGAGAGAATTTAGAATTGATAATAGATAGGATTGGATAGAAGGGGGGAAGGAGGGTTAAGTGGTATCAACTCTTTTTGGTACGAAAATGCCCTTTCCATCTAGCCTTGATGTTGTTTTTTTTTTCAAAAAAAGGGTGGGTAACCTTTTCTCTTTTCGACCCCTTTTTTTTCGTATCGAAATTGGCGTCCTTCCGATCGATTCGAATTGACAAGGGTCTTTTGGTACGATGAGAAAATAGGAGGAGGAGGGTAGCATTTTTTTTTTCCAACTAACAGATAGCATTTTTATAATTGGTATTCGAACCATATTAAAATTGAAAGGTCGAATATATGAAAAAGGGGGTTTTTCACTGTAGCTGGTCGGCGGATAAAGAGAATATATTTTGGAAATCGGAGGTAGGGTAAACTTGATTTTTATTTTTTAATCGTCATTTCTTGATTGTCACTTGAAATGATTTCCCCGAAAAGAGATTGGTGCCAAGTGTGACCTCTGGGTATTTATTTCTTTTTTTTTTGTCGATGATCGAAAACGTCTGCATTTTCTATTTGATTTTATAAAAAGAAAAAACAAAAACGGAATTTTCCTGTTTGAATCGGTCTCTATAAGTTGATCCATCTGTATACCACCCACATGGTTCAAGGTCGAGTGAATTTGACCTGTCTCATCTTGAGTTGAGAAAATTAACGTATATGCATGTTCTATCAGAGTTGTGTCTCGGATGACGAGGCGGATTCGTCAGAGTTTCGTTTCACATGATTCTTAAAAATGAAAAAGAAAAAAAAAATCTTTTCTTCTTTTTCATTTTGAGTTGTTGTTGTTGGGTTTCCAAGGGATGGGGATTTTGGGTTGTTGCTTCTCGATGCAAATGACAAATCGCTTATCATATTTTTGTTTATTTATCGAGTCACGTTTGGACGCCCCTCTGTTATGAGATGAATATCATAGATGCACATTTGAATGTCTGATTGATTGGCGCGCCATTGACTCTAAATCGCAAGCATTTGAATAGGCTCGTCCTCTCCCGCTGTCACGACACTTTGACATTTGATAAAAATGGCGTCCAACCGTGTTGGGCCTCTTCACTAAAATTGAATCGAGATAAAGGGAAAAACTGAAAAATTTTGTCCTTAAAAAAAAAAAAAATGATTTCAGCTGTATGAAATATCAATAGAAGCAAGCCCATAGTAGAGTGTGAGTCACGACTGATTAATTATGTCAAGTTGGCCATATGGCGGTGCGCGTTTCCTTGCCAACTATGTAATCTGCCAACGAGCAGCTGGAGTAACGGGATCGATTTTTGCTATCCTCAGCGCATTGTTGGTGCTCGACATTATTGGGCCAAGTCACCCGAGACGATCAGGCGTCTGAATCGCTTTGCAATTGAATTAGAGAAGAAATAACGCGCGTTTGTGTCGACTGAGGTTCGCGTTTCGCCAACAGCTGTAGGGCATGAAAAAATAACGAAATAAATAGACATTCAATCTTTTTTTTTAACGTCGAAAGGAAAAAAGAAAACAACCGGTTTTTGCCAAATAAACCTTTTTTTTTATTTTTCTTTTTTTTTGAAATTTTTAATGGATCGTACCCAAAAGGCAGAAGCGTAGAGAAAAATATAAAAGGCCAAAGAAGAAATGTTATATGCAAGTTAGTGAGTGGTAGTAGGAGTAGTAGCAGGAATGAATATATAAGAGAGAAGAAGGAAGAATATTGATGGGGGTGAAATAACCTGCTTTGCTTCGAAGGTCGTTTTTTTTTCTACTTTTCAAGCGACGACGACTGTCTTGTACATTTCGCCTATAAGGGGGTGGCATTAAAAATATCCACTACTCTTCTTCTTCTTTGTGGAAAAATAAAACCCCCAACCCAAAAGGGATAGAAGAAGAAGGAGGGCATTGAGACCGACCGACCGACTATAAGTCGATGGGGAAAAAAAGAGGCAAAAAATAAAATAAAATAAAATGGGAAAAAAAAGCGCGCGACTGGGTGTCGCCATAAGATTTATGTCAATTTAGAGCCTGTGTAACCGATTGGTGTGTTTTTTCTCTCTTTTTCGGCTCCAGTCGTAAAAACACACCCAACCCTTGAGAGAAAAAAGGGGCAAAAAATCTGCAATTAATGAAGTCTGCTGCGCTTATTCAAACTTATATATATACCCCTTTCCTTCCAATTGAGCTATTCTATGGCCGCGCCATTCAAGCGGCTTCTATTTTTCCTTTTTTTTTAAAACCCTCTTTGGGTTAAGGCGTTTGTTGGCGGCATGTTCCGGTTACATCACATTTTTTTTTCATTTATTTACTCAAAATCTTGAAAGAAAAATGTTCAATCCGTCCAAAACATGCGGATGTCAATTGATGGAGTTATCGTACTTGGTTCCGCTTTAAACATATTTTTTTTTTCGTTGGGTGGGGGGGGGGACCGGATGGAGCCATGTGTGTTCTGTCATTGGTGTTTTCCTGTAAGGCTCTCCCCTATTTTGGAATTTTATTTTTCAGTTGAGAAAAGGGGGGGGGGCGGCCGGGGCCCTCATGCAACACAAACAAGGGCGTTGCAAAAATCACAGAAAAGGGAGAACCGACGACGTTTGGATCCAACACGCGCATTTCTGTTCGAGATTGAAGTATGACTGACTCTGACTTTGACTGGGTTCTTGTGTCCCCCCCACACGGGGGTGTATGTGATAGCAGGGCTCGCGTTATTTAGACAATCTTCAAATGACCCGCTGCGGATGTGTATCTCCTGCTGCGTAATCACTCGCATCGTCGTTAAAATAAAAAAATAGAAAGAAAGAAAAGGAATCTTGGAAAGAAAAAATAGTGTGTGTGTGTGTGTGAGGGGAGAACACAGGCTTTCCTCAATAATTTGAATAAATAAAATGTCAAGAATGTGTGAGGTCATCCCTTCCAATATTTGAACAACGGCGAAAGAGATAGTCGGAATGGGAAGAAGAATGACGACACGAGTATGTCGTTATCTCTGATGATTTGTCACGATATCGAATGTAATAATGAGGATGTCTCGGATCAAAGAACCGGCAAAGTCGAGACTATATAAGACGCCAAAAAAAGAGGATTTTGTGTCAACTAAACGACCGAAACCTTAGTAAAAATTGAAAGAATATAGATTTCATAGACACGGTGAGTAGTAGAAGCATAGACACGCGTATTAATTGAATCAAGCAAAAGAGGAGGATGCGGCATCGTCGTAGCAGTAGCTTATAAGCTCGTTACCCGGTGTCGTCGTCGTTTTGATCGCATGCGATCAATCTTGGGTCCGTGGCGTACGGATATTTCTGATGACACACACAAAATGTGTTTCTATATATTTTGACTTTCATATCTTTTGTCTATGTTTTGCTTCTTGGGTGATTGGATTACACGTAAGATAGATAGATATACACACTTTGTCTGTCCATATAGGCCTTGTGTGTTTCTACAGTGAGTCGTTGTTGTGTGTGTGTGTTGAGCTTAACTCCCCACCTGAAAAAGGTATAGGTCACACAAATAATAATAGGTTTTCTCTTGCTTCTCTTCCTTGTCTGCGTTTTATGGGGGATACACACTCTTGTGTGTTTGTCAACGGTGGAAAAGGAGAGAAGCCTTTCATATCAAGACGTCAGTCATTGTTCTTATGCCACCTCGCCATGTCTTATCCTTCTCTCTCTTGTTGGTCTCCTATATATTGATGACTGATGGCCAGCCATCAGGAGGGTGGATGGGTATTAGCGCGATATAATTTTGTTTTTATACTGTGTTGATATCCAGCGAACCTAAAGTCACATTCAAGTAGAGTCAAGAGAAACCTTACCAGCGAAATATCATCCCCCAAGATATTGTGATTCCATTTGTATATCATTTCCTCCTCCACCTCTTTTCTCTCTTTCTTTCTCTCTTATACGTGTGTTTGGCGTGGTGATTGAAGCCTTGCATTTGTTCCGAGTCCAACCTCTGCTCTCTCTATGTTGTTGTCTTGTTGTGTGTGTCTTTTATCTAATTCATATTCCAAACTGGAAATGTCATGCCAAACGTTTAGGAAAATGAGTGTAAATGGCATACAGTTTGATGTTAGAAGAAGAAAGAAAGAAAGAAAGAGAGGACTTTCTTCTTCTTTTACTTTAGGAGGAAACAATTCTCGCAAACGTTGTCGTCCGGCTTTTTGGTGGTTGGTGGCGTGTGGGTGTGTAGTAGTGTTTGGCTCGTAAAACACTCTTCTTAACCCAACAACAAGGACAGCCGCTGCAGGTCCTGTCTCTCTTTCTTGTGTCAAACCTTTTGGGCCTTTTTTTTTTGTTCTTTTTTCAACACACACACTCTCTGCGTGTGCGTGTTGTTATTATTCTAATAGGCAACAACACACAAGAAGAGAGTCAGGTGGTGCTGCATTGGAACGATGTTTAGCCGTTTATTCAAATTGGGACCAAAAGAAAAAGAGTCGATTTGATATCTCACGATTCTCTCTCTCTTTCTCTCTTTCGTCATTGATTATTATTTACAAGTTCCGCCCCAACGTCTCCTTCTTTTAGAAGAAGAAGAAGAAAATTCTCTCCTCAGACTGTGTGAGTCTATTTCGAGCCGACTGGTATGCATGTATACGCTTGCATACGACGCTTTATTTATTGCCCGTCGAGGCCGGCCAACTCAACGACAGGCCAACGCGCTGAAACGCTGCCAAACTCGATTTCCATCCAGAGTCAATAATGGTTGTAGTTTTCGGACGGATGGACAGACAGAGTAGAAGATGACGACGACGCACAAACAAATTGAATCTGACGAGCCTTGCCAGCCCCTCCACACACACACACACACATAGAGTAGGGGAATGTTGAAACAGGTGAGATGCCTCAAAAAGAAGAAAAAAAGAATCGAAATACAAATCGGAAATGAGTGTTTTATACGATACCTGGCGCGTGAGTGTGTGCCTGCTTATTTTTTTTCCAGGCCTATAGTCCTGAGTCGTATCATTTTGGCTTTTTCTCTTTTCATTCTCTTTGGGGCCCATTTGATATTGAAGGTGGGGGCCCCCAAAACGATAGTCTTTCTCCTCCGTGTTGTTTCTTACCTCGCTGGGAGTTCTTCGTTGAGGGGGGGCGTCATGGGGCGTCGATGGATGGACCATTAGCATTTGCATATCACCAATTACCCCCGCTGATTCTTCACCCTCCTCGCTCCAACTGTGATGCTACATTCCTGGCATATAACACACGTTTGATTTATAGAGAGACACGAAACATCGCGCGCCATATAGACACACACAGAAAAGAGAGACGGACGGACGGACGGACACACGCGTGCCAGCCAGAGAGCTATGCAGTCACAGGAGAAAGATCTCCACCCCCGCAGCAGCAGCCATTTTTTTCAGAGCAATTTTTCAATCCCCCGGATCTTTTTTCTTCTTTTCTTTTCATAGCAGAGATTTAGAGAAAGAAAACGATTCAAGAGTGAGAATGGAAATCATCCATCAATAATAGGAGGCAAAAGAGGCTAGAGAGACGACGACGACGACTCCTCCGTGTTTTGACTATCATCCAACGAATGAACATAAGGGTGTTACCCCCACCGTGACTGAATCGATATGTAATGGTGTAGACTATTGCAAACAAGCGCCAGGCGCTCGTCCTCTTCTTTTGTAGGGAAAAGAAAGAAAAAACACATGACCCTTTTTTGATTTATATTTTTCTCTTTCATGGCTAGGCATTGAAGGAAATATTTTTATACACTCTCTCTGTGTTTATATGTATAAAATATAAAAGGGGGTTCCAAGTGAACACAAAAGAATAAGACACAAGATGGATATCAATGGCCCGTTATATAGTCGCGATTGGCTCTTGATACGAGGCCAACAGACCAAAAAGACCCTTCATCCTCAACAACAAGAAGAAGAAGAAAAAGCAAAGAGGGCTAAAAAAGCTCAGCAGGTGATATTGTCTCTTTTCTCCTTCACTCTCACGGCTCTGATCGGACCTGGTGATAGATACCCCACCATATGCTAACTGTTCCTCATCGAAAACACAGAGAAAGAGATACAAGTTTGGAGAGTTTAAAGGGTCAATAAGAGGTCAACATTGTCTCTCTTGCTCTTTATCTACATTATTATTATTATTATTGAAGATATATACATTGGGTCAGGAATTCCAATTCATTTCCTTTCCATAAATTTATTCTTTTTCCCCATTTTTTTTTTGGGGGGGGGAGGGGGGTGACGAATGACGGATTTTCTTATTTTGACAATCCCTATTCGTTATGCTCCACTGGTTTTGTACCCGGTTCACTCAGACAACAAAACAAAACACCGTCCATTCTCGGGAAATCGATGAAAATGAAACCGACATTGTGTGTGTGTGTAACGATAGACCAAAGAATTGCCTTAAAAAATGGGAAAATTCTTTGCACAACTCCTTGGGTTTTCTTAAGAACACAACTAGGTGGGCTTCTGGATGGAGAAGGGGTTGGTTGCCAGATAAGAGGTATTGGGGGGGGAGGGATATTCAATCCGGCAGTTGAATTTCTAATCGGATTTCTCCAAGTCGTGATCAAGAAAATCCCATTAGACGAATGGGGTGATAGTGTCCGTTTGAAAACGACATTTTTCGTGACGAATTGTCGTCGTCGTAATAAAACAGAGTCAAACAGTTGACTTATGTCTTAAAATATGATGGAAAATGATGATGCACACACACACAACATCCTGTGAACTGTTGATAGCTAAAAATAGGCCTTCAAGGTGGTGTTCATCACCGTCTGGCATCCGACTTGAATCACGTGATTGTAGAGGAGGGCGAGAGCATTAGCAGCAAGAAGAAGAAGAAGAAGAAGCAACAAGAAAATGAATAAGTGAATGCGGGGGGTCGGTCTTTCTTTTCTTTTTCCTCCTTTTTTTTCGACCTCCCCCGCATAATGATTCACAGTCAGCTGCTTTTGGCTACTGTGCACTGTGCAATATACACGTACTGTACCATACGAAGGCCGTGAGACAACGAGACGAATGTATTTATATAATACACGGGTGGCGAATTATTTAGAATCGACGAAAATTGTCTGTGTGTGTGTGTGTGTGTGTGTGTGTTGGTCGATCGGTGTGCTACTAGGCGAATAAACAATCCCCTGCGGTGTCTTACCCACCTTACGCCGCCGTCGTTGCTCCTGCAGTTGCCTCGGTGATTTATTGATGTTGGGATTCGTTTTTGGTGGTGGGGGGGGAGGCCTATTTTTAAATAAAAATACTATTGGCGGATGAAGACGACGCTCGCCGGCAAGGTTTTCATTGGCACCCAAATTGATGATGGCTGGTCGTCTCTCTCTGTATGCAAATGGTATATACTCTTGTGTCCCCCCCCCCCCCCATCCCATCTTGAAATAACAAACAAGAATATCGTAACATTTTGAAAATAAAGACGACGAACGCAGTCTAAGCTGCTGCTGCTGCTGCTGCTGCTGGTGACGACGCTTGATCATTCTGCTGGAATGTGTAAAGAGCCAAAATAGATCGTTCTCGGAAAATTAGAGCTGATGGAGGAGGAACAATTGTTGTGGCTTGATTGAGGCACGGCACGTGGAAGACGTTGGACTTCATTAAAATGTCGTTAGGCTCTTAACTCTTGTTCCTAACACACACGAGACTCCTTGATGCGCATTTTGACTGATGAGATCTCCCTCCCTCTCTAGAGAGATAGTAGAGTGTGTGTGTGTGTAAGTTTGTTTTGGATTATTATTGCAAAGAGAGAGAGAGAGGAAGGAAGGAGGATGGCAAGAGTCAAAGGTTTGTTTGTGGTGTCACGGTGCAAGTCTGATTCAATCTGCCTAGTCCCTGTGAAACGATGCAAGAGGAAAAGAGACTGTTGTTGTGTGTGTCCGCTATTTATAAAACGGTGTAGGGAAGTTAGAGGGTGGATATCTCCAGCAGCTGCCACCTTCTCTCTCTATTCATAGACGTGGGTAGGAGGAACTGTGTGGACGGAGACGAGAAGAAGCTGTGGAACAAGAAGAAGACGAAAAAGGGAGGTGGTGGTGGTGGTGGATGATGATGATGATGTTGATGATATTCCACAAGGGCACAAGTTGTTCCATCTCACACACACACACAACCCACCCAAAGCTCTTTTGATAGTTCTAAATCGGGAATTTAGAACCTCCGTACGTTCGTTTCGGGTTATAGAAATCGGCTCTGCGAGTGTCATTCGTCTTGCAACAGCGGGACCGACTCCAATAATCATTATTCATTAGCTTCACTTTGGCTACACTCCAAAAACTGGCGAGCGCTTGCACCTGCAGAAAAGACAAATTGTGTGTCTTTTGAGCTTGTTGTCTTTTGGGACGAATCCTTCATCTACCACGCGACGTTTGGACCTTACTATATAAGAAATGTATAACAATAATAATAATAATCACGATAATATAAGACGACTCTGTCGCTTTGGCTCCACTCTACTCGTCTACCACTCTTTGACACCTTATCATTCAAACAAAGTTGTGAGTTATCTTCTTCTACGTTTGATTTTCTTTATTTCGTCGTCGTCGTCGTTGTCGTTCATTGACGCGTCTTCCCCTTGTGTTGAGAAACGAAAAGACATTTTCCAACTTGTCCAAACAAAACAAAATAGAAAAAAAAGATTTGAATATATTTTTGAGTAGGGGAGAGATGGTGGTGGGGGACACCAGCTCCTTAATGGATTCTTTATATATATTTAGATAGAGAAAGAAAAGAAAAGAAAAAAAAGATGCGTTTGTACTCTTTGAATAAATATATACATATCCGCCCTTTAGCGATAGATTGAGAGGTGAAGAGTGGAGAGAGAGAGAAAGATAAGACATTGGTCGACAAAAAATCGACGTCAGGTGGAATTCCGGCCCCCTCTCCATCCCTCCATTTTTGATGCTGAAAGAATTGTGTCAACTCCACCCAAAAGAGTCACACACAAAGTCAAAGAATGGCGACGATGAGAGAGAGGAGTTCATACTGTGGATGGATATTTCTCTCCATCCCTCGTCTACTAGTCAAAGATGATGAACCTTTTCTCCCTTATTTTCTTTTTCTTCGTGTTCATAAAATTGATCCCCCCTCACTTCTTTGACCAGTCAGACCAAATTTCGCCTTTTGTCGACACACACACACAGAGTCAGTGGGGGTGAGCGTGGAGGGAAGAAAGAAGTGTGTACACTTGGCAGGTTATCGCTAAAAGGTTTGTTGACACGGAACTCGACCAAACAAAACCCATCTGACCATGCCTCAGCGCTTTATTATAACATGTTGTGTGCAGTGAAATTTGTCGTCCCTTTTTTTTTGCGTTTCTCTCTTTTTCTATTTTTGACGTTCGTCTTCTTTGGAGTTTTTTTTTGGTTTATTATTATTATTCTCTTTTATATATTTTGTGGCGCGCTTTTTTGATTCTCAATTGCTTTGCTTAAGAGTTTGTTGGTAATGAGCGCGCTGATGGATTTGTACCACCAAAACTTGTGATGCTAATTCGTTTCTTTTTCTTTTTTGTTTTGCAGTCGGACGGGGAGGGCGATTCGAGTGACAACTTGGATCGTGACGATTCGAGCGACGACGGAGATCTGGACGACGGCGTTGGCAACGACCACCAACTCAAACGACAGGTATTATATTATTCGTAGCAGCGGAAGAAGATAACATTTTCTTGTCTTTTTCCTTTTTTTCTTTGTTTCTCGAGAAAAATCAATTGGCAAAGTCAGCCATAAATGAGAGTACAACTTGATGTTGTTTTTTTCCCAACGTCTCAACATAACATGTTTATTGTTTATGTATGTGGTATTGGAGAGAGAGAGAGAGAGAGAGAAAGAGAGAAAAGTTGTTTCCTCAAACCTAGTCGAAACGATGCCGTGTGATTTAAGGAGAATATATAGAAATAAATAAATAAATAAATGCGTTTTTGGGATACCGGTACCGCGGGAGTCGCGGCTTTTTCTTCCTTTTTTTTCCCTACCCAACCGTCGCCAATAATTGAAGTCGTTAACTCTTGGGTACTATCCACTCTCTCGACAGATGAAATAAACAACCAATGGGAAAGGAAAAGAGATAGCGAGAACAACAGCTTTGAAAAGAAACAACAACCAAAACCTCTGAAAAGACGCTCTTTTCTTTCTTTTTTAGTTATTCGAGGCTCCTCCTCTTCTTGTTTTTTTCTTCTTTTATCCACCCATCCATCCACCCACCTACCCCTTTTTTTTTCGTTTCGTTTCGTCCGTAAGTGTTTGTGTCTGTCTGCGGTGACACGACGTGGCCGGGCCTCGATACGAATAAGTCGAACTTGGCTCTGTCGTGGAAACAAGTCATAAAACGTTCATCGCACTCTGCCGCCTGGCCATCATCATGACGAGACACGATCGCATGTTTGAAAACTATACCGTACGCATACGAAACTCTCAACACATTGGAACCAACCCTTTTTCGGCTAGTGTGTGTGTGTGTAGAGATAGATAGCCTTGGTGTTTTTTTTTTGGGTTGCCCTTGCCGTTTGGTCGTGGAATAGATAGAGCAGAAGGGAGGCAATGGAGGTGGTGTGGTAGTTGGGGTTGAACGGGCGATGTGAAATGGTTTAGGTGGTGGTTTAAGACCACGGCGCTTGGGTTCTTCTCACGGTAGCTGAGCGCACCTGTAAATGGCCCTCTCATTAGACTCATTAGAGGCCGTAACGATGACAACAGATAATCAACGTACATTTCTACCTTCTCTCCCTCAATTTGCATGCTTCCACGACTATATAGTAGATGGATATATACACACACACACACGCGTACATAGACACACAGAGTCTATATATCTTAATGGCCCTCACATTTCTTTCTTTCTTTTCGAGTATTTCGTTTTATTTCATTTTATTCTGGGTTTCCTTTGGGTTTCAACTCTTCGTCTACCTCGCGGTGTCTTCTCATTTTATTTTATTTTATTTTTTTCTCCGTCTCTCTTCTCCTTTTACAAACTAATCACTTTGAGGGAGATTATCCGGTGAGGAAAAAGGCGGGCGCAAAGAAAAAGAATATCGAATGAAGAATTCCGTCACGAGCTTGCCATTATTGCACTCGGTATACTTTGTCCCTGGCCTCTCTCTCTCTCTCTCTCTTTCCTTTATTTATTTATTTATATATATTTTTTTTCTATTTCTCTCTCTTCTTTATGTCTTTCCGTCTGCCTTCCTCTCTTTATCTTTTCTTTTGCTTTGTAAGAAGTATATTTATTTATATATCTGGCTCATTCCCAGCAGCTTACACACAGACACAACACACAACTACAGCTCTCAATGACTTGTAATTATTTCCAAAGCTACCCAATTACCTCTTTTCTTGACTGGTCCCTTTGCTCTAGTCGAATGAAATGGATCATAAGAATAATATATACAAGTGACATCGATACAACCCGAGGTCGGACTCCCCATTTCAAAAACCCGTTGAGAAGGTTCCCACCAACTCGATGATTTCCTATAACGTCACAATTCTTTTCTTTTCTTTCTTTCTCTTTGGCATCATTCTTCCTCTCTTTCACCCCAAAAAGTGATAGCAACGCACCGTCGAGTGTATTAACTCTTTTCCTTATTATATTCCACCTTCATCACATCACCATAGATACGGATGATTAGTCGACTTCTTTGTGTGTGTGTGTGTGTGTGTGTCGACAGACGACGACCGCAAAAATTCTCGACCGTTTCCTCGACTATCTGAACCTGTAATCTAGCCTCAGTAGAAAAAGAGAACTAGTAATATAATATATAATATATAGTAGCCCTCGCATTAAATGAATGCACGACTTTCTTTTTGTGTGTGTGTGATATCCTTCGAGTAATTACAACCTTGTTTTTTCTTCTTCTTCATTTTAAAAACTAGAAATTAGATAAAAAACTCTAAACATTTTAACGGACGTTGAGGCCAAAGTGGCGCCGTTTCGATCTAACCGGAAGAACTTAATAAACTTTTTTTTTGTGCTGTTGATGTTGAGGTCTCTTTTTTTCTTTGGTTTTTCTTTCTCAGTCTTCTCTCTCTTTTTTTTTTGTGGATTTATCGAATTACCACCCGGATTCCTTTTTTTTAAGAACCTGAAATAGAGACGTAAACTTGGCGCGGTTTAGAGATTTCTATAAAACGCGCGTGTTTTTATTGTATTCTCTGCTCTTGTCGAACTAGTGGTCTGGGTTGTGTGTGGATTTACCCCTATAACTTTGTGCGGCCGTAAAAATTCAAAACCCGAATGTTACCCGAACATAAATCTAACCCATCTCAATGTTATCTCTCGAAAAAGACTGTGCTTATTTCCTTCTATTTTTTTCTTTTTAAATGCCCAACGTCATTTCACAGTGTTTTCTGGCATAAAATCGGACATTTCCACTATGACGGTGAAGAGAGTTGTGTTTTTTTTTCTTATTTATTTTCCCTTTTTTGAAAATGTTTTTTATATTTTATTTTTTTTTATTTTATTTTATTTTATTTTATTTTATTTTATTTTATTTTATTTTATTTTTTTTCTGCAATAGGACGGTGGTGATATGGACCAAGTGCAAGTCCATCAGGCGCTGTTGCGTCAAGCCGAAGCGGCCGCTCACATGCAGACTCTGATGCAGTCACAATTGGGTCTGTCGATTGGCTCTGGATTTCCAAACTTATCCAATTTCCCTGGCCTGCCGGGTATGGCCGGTTTGGGTGGTCTCCATCCCGATTTGCAGGCTCAACTTCAAGCTCACATTCAAGCCTTGAGTGGGGGTGGACAGGGCGGCCAACAAGGAACAGGCAACGGTACGAGCAACGGACACGGCAGTAGTAGTGGCAACGAAAGCCAATCTCCACCAGCCGGTATGGGTCCACCGAAGACATCATCTCCACTTTCTGGCCTCAACAACGCATCTCAAAACAGTTTGCTAAGTCTGGCCAATTCAAGTCATCACAGTTTGACTACACCGGCATCATCGCCTTACAACAGCAAACAACGTCACCATTCGAACACGGCCATTAGTCCTCGTCGTGGTGGCAACGGCCAACAACATCACAATAGCAAAGACTCTAAAGATGACGATCAAGATTCGTTGGATGGCTCATCGTCGCCATCACCTCCTGCTTCTATGCTGGCCAGTATTGCAGCGGCCGCTTCGGCCCTTCGTTCGCCTTCTGGTGGCCTTTTGCCGCCTTCATCGGCAGCCTCTCATCATCCGTATCTGGCATCGGCTTTCAGCAACGCTCTCGGTGGCCTCTCTGCTCTGACGAGTGGACTCTCTGTTGGTGGCAGCAACGGTGGTGCTCACGGCTCGGCCGGTGGCCAACACCCACCTCTGACTCCATCGCCTTCATCCGATTCACCACAACAGACGGATGCTCCCCGGGGGGCACCCAATTCTTCACAGCAGTCGTGGACTTTTGAAGAGCAATTCAAACAAGTAAGTCTCTCTCTCTCTTTCTTTCTCTCGCCGCACCTGTTGAAATCAATCAGTTTTTTTAAAAAGAGCCAAAAGGAATAAAAGAAGAAAGGAAAAGATAGCAGCAGCTAGAAGAGGAGTAGACATTTTTGTAGTCGTCAATTGATTACGTACATTCAAAGACGACGACTCATTTTTAATGACAGACTTGTAATATAATCGAGAAGACCCTGACATTCCACGACCGTGCATGGGATGGGAGGAGATTGTTTGAGTATATGAAAGAAAGAAAGAAAGAAAGAAAGAAAGAGACGAGGATTGTTTGATGGCAGATTCGCCAATGGTGAACTGAAGAGATCTGATGGATTAATGGCCACTTTTCTCGTTCCTTCTCTTTTCTCGTTCTCAAAATGGCTGCCGCCCGTTGATGGCTCACATTTACGAAGCCAGAGTGTCGTAAAATGTTTCAGCTCTCTTCCCACCAACCAAATTTCTTTCCCCCCATCCATCCTTCCCATCTTTTTTATATTTTAAATTTCGATTTATATATTCGCTAGAAAAAGTCTCAAAAAGAAAAAAAAAAACTTGTTGTATTTCTCTCTCTCTCTCTTTCTACTTCGTCATGTCTATATTTAACTGTTCCGCTTGGCCGATGATATTGATAGGCAAACGAACGAAAGAAAAAAAAAACAAAAAAAAAAGGAAGGAGCTTGTCTACGTCAACTGCCGCCGATCACATATACCTCCATACAATCCAGCTGGGCCCATGTTATTTTGGGGTTTAATTCTTTCTTTTTTCTTTTTCTTTTACAACTGGAACATTCTTATCCATTGATTTAGTAGATGACTTACTACTACCATGCACTCCCAACTCGATATAGCGCGGCCAAGGCAGAATTTCAAATAGTTTATTTTCTGCGTAGCGTCATCCAGCTGCATTTTGTAACAAATGTCGCTTTAAGCTTTTAACACACTTTTTTTTTGTGTGTGTGTTTTGTTTTGATCCTTTTTTTTTCGCTTCGTCATTGGTCAAAAGGATTTGCTGGAATGATTCCTTGTCTTCTATTAAAAGTCTATGAGATGTTGGTTTTGTTTTTGTTTTTTTGTAATTTAAATTGGGAAAAACAAAAAAATGTCTCGACTGTTCTCTACAACGAGGACGAGTGTGTGAATTAGCATCTGGAGTGGGAGGAGCTTAGCGCCGGGTTTGTTTCGCTCCAGCGTCCATGTCAAAACCGTTCGATGCCAAGAAGAAGGTGGCCGGCCCCCTATACAAAAAAGCTCCTGGTCGTCGTACCCACCTCCTTTTTTCTTTCTTTCTTCTTGTAAATTTCTTCGTCTTGGTTCCTCCATATGGCCACCACATGGGCTAATGTTAAAGCCAGACATGATGAACCATATACTGAACGACGACGACGACGACGACCCCCAACTTTAACTAACCCCACCCGGGCCGGGCATTTTCTAACTTCATGATTTTTACACCCCTCTTTTTTTGACTTTGGGGTGAGAGAAGAAGGTCGTGTTGATGATAGGGACGGGGGGGATATCTCTCTCTTTTTAACTCTCTTCGTCTATGTTGTGTGTGTGTATTTGTGTATTGAGTTTTTCTTATCATTCTCTCCCCCCCCCCCCCTTGTCTTTGAATTCTGGTGGCGGCGGAAGGAGAGAAAAAAAAAGAGGGGAAAAGATGGCGCATGTAGTGGATGTCTCTTCTCTGAGATTTATGCGAGCTGCTGGCTGGTTGGCTGTTCCTCCTGACTGCTTCTTAGCTCCCGATGTATGAAGATATTTCGTTTTTGGGGGGGGTGGGGGGAGGAGGAGGATGGCGTCTGTCCCTCATCGTTCACCAAGGTAGTTAATAGATTAGGCGGTGCGGAAACACATACGGCCGGAATCCGTTGCCATCTGTAGTTGCAGCAGCCACACCCTAAAATGAAAAAAAAAAAGAGAAAAACAGAAACTTTCGACGCTCCATCCGCACGTGTTGTCTCTACTTGCCTTTTTATTTTCATCTTTTCTTCATTTGTTGATAAGTCATGAAATTTGAATCTAAATGAGCGATAAAGAAGACAACATCGTGTCCATTTGGTTTCGACAGTCAAACACGATCGAATTGATTGAAAATCCATTTCTTCCATGGAATCGTTTTCCAGTCGATGAGCACGCGCTACAACAAGATAATACAATAAAGACCTTTTTTCTTCTTCTTCTTCTTCTTTCCTTTACCAAATGCAAGAAGGGAGGAGAAAGAGAGAAGGGGGGTGGTGGTTGCGTAACTGATGGGCTCGACACGAGCGGCTGACACGTTCCAGGTGTTTTGTCGTCTTTTTCTCTTTCCTTTGCTGCTGGCCACCCAACAAGGTACCGGCTCGTATATTTTGTCTTGGTTGGGTGTCCTACCGACATTCGATTAAAAAAGAGAATCTTCAGTGCCAAGGGACACGACAGCCAAACCTAAAACGGATCCCCTGTCCATCTTGATAAAACAAAACAAAAAAACAACAACTAACCTGAAGCCTAAAAGATATTTATTCGGCGGCGGCTATCTCCATCTCCTACTACTACACTACTACATGGACCATTGGGCCTATTTGGTGGTTATACAATAGTGTGGCGGTCGGTCGGCATTTCGAGTCAGTCGGGTGGGTTTCAACCTATCCGTGGGCTACCTGATGACAGCCGACATTTATCAGCGGGGTAGCCGACACACAATAGATTGATTTCAAGCTACCACTTCTGTTGTTGTGGCTGCTCCTTAAACTTGTTCTTCCTTTTTCGTTTCCCATGTTTTGATTACAATTCTACCTGTTGTTGGTTTTATCAAATCAAACACGTTTTAGTTGTTGGTGTCCGTTTAGGATTGGGAAGGCACCAACACCAATAAGGTGACAGGTGAACACAAAAGACTAAAAGCATTGTTCTATCTTGATGTTAATGTCATGAAATTCAATTAAGATATATTTATATAATATTTTCGATTTCAAGAGTTGGAAAACATCGACCCGACATTTATTTACTCTTCCCACACTTCAACTAAAGGTTGTTTTCACAGAGAAGAAGAAGTGGGGGATTCGTTTGGGAGGGGGGAGGTAAAAGGTTTTTTTTCTTCTTCTTCTCCCCACACGCTGTCGCTAACTGGTTCCAATTCCAATCCGAAAGAGAAAATAAAAACCACCCCACCATTTCTTACCCTTCAGGAAAAAAGAAAAAAAAAAATAGAATTTTACCAACACACACCCCATGAAGAAGAAAAAGACGGAAAAAGTTCTTATAAGTTGCTCCGTGTGTATGTATGTGTACTCCTCCTTTATTTGTATATATATATATATATGTATATAAGGTTCTTTCTAGCTATATCTTTGAAGATAAGACTTTTTCCTTTCCCTATCGCCTGCGTGTGTATTTTGGACTCTCCCCTCGGCTTTTTTTCCCGGATAAAATCCGTGCGAAAATGAAGAGAGAAAAAAAAAATCCCCTGGTAAAGAAGTAAATAGATATAAAAATATATATGAGCTGATGGAGAAGGGAGAAAATTGGCTGCATGGGGGTTTAAAAAGAGGGTTCGGACTTGTTTGCCACGATATCGAATTTCCTTTTTGGCTGTTTTGGCGGACCAATTCGCCTGGTTATTCTCTCTTCTCGTAGTAAATAATATAATAATAATATTCGTATACACCCTCAAATGTTTAGCCTATCCATTTTGTTTTTTCCCCCCTCTAAATGCAAAAAAAAAAACGAAAAAGAAAAGAGAGAGAGAGAGACGCTTGCGAGAGAGATAAGAAGGAACGTCCGTTAGTGGCGTCTTATCAATTCACTCGCTGCTTATGAGTGGATCCCGCTGCGCCATTTTGTGCACGACTCGACGACCTCAAAGTCTCTCTCTCTGAGAAAATCGTGAAGATGTTGTTGTTTTGAATGAGGACACAACGCGACGACTTTTTCCTTCTTTTTCACGCGTTATTTCCTTTTCTTTTTTCTCTTTTCTTTGTCTATTTGAATGTTGTCGAGACACGCGCCATGCGCTTCCCCTCTCTCTCCCATCTTTGCTGCTTCATCCTGCGTCGAAGGCGTGTGTGTTGTGTTGGGAGAAGAAGAAAAACTGGATAAATATTCACCAGGGGGGTTGAATGTTGTCTATTAATAGAATCACATTAGTTAAGGAGAGAGACAAGAGCAGAGAGTTGATTGGAATTGGAGGGTGACTTTCTTTCTCCTGGAAATGGAGGGAGCCATCCATCCATCCAGCCAGCCAGCCTGCCATCCAGCCAAAGAAGCGTCGTCTTCTTCTGTTTGTTAAAGTAGCAGCTAAACATCATCATCCACCAGCCCCCACCCTATCTTCTTTTTTATTCTTTATACGGTCTGGGTGTCATTTAAGAAAAAGAAGATGGCGACTGACTAACTCTGTTTTCTAGTAGCAACAGACTTCATGTCGTTATGTCTGCCCTGACTTGTGTGAGCTGCAAATAATCTTTGCTATTTTTAACACTAGTTGCACACACACACACAGCCACACACACACACAAACAGCAGTGGCATTAATAAATGGTGGATGGATAGATAGATGGATGTTGTACTATTCCCCCCCGTATCTCTCATTTCCTTTCCGTCATAACAAAATATTGAGCTGGATTGCCACTTCCGTTTCTCTTACTTTCCCCCTCCATTCTATATATTGGCCAATCTATTTATTTTCTCGTTTTTTTGCCAATCAGAAGAGAGGCGATTGTTTTTCTTTTATATTTGGATATGATGATTGTTGATGGAAAGGGAGGGGAATGACGCCATTGAAGACATTGATGGAACGGAAGTTGACTTGATTTTCACGGGAGGGGGTTAATTCTATGTTCCAAATATCGACGAACTGAGTTAGATATTTTTCCACCAGCAGACATCCATCGTTATGTTATGCACAGGGGGCTTATACATTCCGGATGCAGCTGTTGCAGCAACGAACAACAAGAGTGCGAAGATGTTCTTCTTCTTCTTCTACCAAACAGCTTCCCTGTTTTCATTCTCCCCCCCCCCCCTATCTATTCCCAACAACCCCCGCCATCTTTGCCCCCAAGAGAGGGTTTGAACCAACAACATGCCTCTCTCTCTCTCTCTCTCTCTCTCTCTGTACGCGTTCAATGAAGAAGTCGTCCGTCGTCTGATGTAAGGGGGTTACTTTAACTTCAAGATGTTTGAGCTTTTGAAAGTTGGTGAGTGCGCACCACCGCTGTCTCAGCAGAGACGAAAAACAGCAATAACGAGTTTTAGGGTTAGGGTTAGGCAGATTGGAGTCTAATTTGGTTTCACCGGGTTTCAGGCACGTACAGCACATCAACTCTCAACCCTACTACATACAACATGAGTTTCTTCTTTTATTTTGATGGACATTTATTTATCCCTTTTTTTCTATTTCTTTGATGAGCTTTTAAGAGTCAATTGTTTTCCCTCCCTGTTTTTCTTTTTTAATCATTAAAAAAAATGTAATTTAAATGAAAAAAAAAAACGATTGGAAATGGCGAATCCCTTTCAAGTCATCAAATCTCTATATCTTTGGCCTATATTTCGCCGTTTCAAGCTTCTTCTTTCCTTCTTAACGGTGGAGGAAGAAAGAAAAGGTTCTCTCGATCAGTCATTAACTTTGAGAGGGGGAGAGAATGAGAGACCAGAGAAGTATATATATATATATATATATATTCCCTATGGTATGTATTCCCCCCCTCTAAGAAACAGATGGCTCCGTATTCAGCACTCATCAGTCAACGATATCGAATTAACTTTGTCGAGTGACTTTTTCTTCTTCCAGCTTGAAACATGATCCGGCTCAGGCAAAAAAATATATATCAAGGGGAGTGAAGCAATATAGAATGGAGACCATGTTCCAATGACCTTTTTTTTTTTTTTCGTTTTTCCGAAGATTTCTGCCAACATTTTTGGTTCTCTTGTGTATATTAGTTTAGTTTTTGATTGAGGAACATGGTTGTAAATTCTATATTTTATTTTTCTCAACTGCATCTTTTCTCTTCTTCTTCTTCTTTTTGTTGCCTCCGTGTTTGTACACAAAAGACTATCGGACGTGTGTATGTGTACTGTGTATATTACACACAATAGCCCTGAAAAAAGAGATCAACGGGGTGCTGCTCTCTATCTAGTCGACCTTTGGAGCCAGTCGATAGCTATAATAAAACATTATACTGTACACTGTAAATCCCTCAAATAACTGGAATGGATAGAGAGCGAGAGAGAGAGAGCAACAATTCCAATCTTGTGACAGATTTTATTTTATTTTTTTTTTTGAATTTTTCGTATCTGTTTGATCGCTGTCCTTGAAGATGATCAACAGTAGAATAAGGTTCATATTTACTTGCAGCCGTTGTTTGCCGAAATGTTTGACCGTTGGTCTCTGGCTGTTCCACACATTGATGGAAAGAAAGTCAAAAGGCTTGTCAATTGTTTCAACGATAATGGCCGACCTGCCACCCGATATCGAAATGCAAGTGCTGCTGTGCACTGTGGGGGACCAGACGAAATGACGACTTCTATATCATAGAGAGAAGATAGGCCTATTTCGTGTCACATTGCAACGTCCTTTCTCTGTTTCTCTGTTTCCTTTTGTATATATGATTCGCCCCCATCTCTTTTCTATGTGCACTGCCTTCGCTATCGTTTTTCCCCATCTGATTCCGCTAAAACTCTTGAGGAGAGAGACTTGATTTTGACCAGAAACTTTGGTCTCGACCAAAAAAGAGCCCACCCTCTATTTATTCTTCCCTCCCTCTGTTTAGATCGGCCGTGGGAACAACGGGACTTGTACACTATTGGAAAATGTTGGGGGCATGACATTCCTTCTGTTTTTATGATATGTCCCAAACCAAATTTCAGTCCAACAGAGACACAGCGCAGCTTCTTCTATTTAATACTAGGAGGACACGTTTGTTGATTCTCCTGTGTATTGCGTTTTTTAAATTGATCTTTCAAAATGCAGCAGCCAAAAAAGAAAAAGAAAAATGTCGATTTTTTATGGTGTGTCGCTTGCGTTAAATTTTCCGCAGGCTTATTGCGATAGACGGAATAATAACCCACGAAAAAACCGGTCTTGTAATTCCGGAGTCAATTCGTCGTCGTCGTCGTCGAAAACTGGAAATGTTTTTAATACAGGAGGGAAAAAGGAAGGCAAAAATGGGGGAAATAAAAAATCTCCCTCGTTCTCTGTTGGATTGTCAACGATATATGTATATTTCTTTCTTTCTTTCTATTTTTTTTTTAAACTTTTTTATGGCGTCTGTGGAACGGATTGATTGTAAATAACCTGCGACCGTTTGGTCCACCGTCTCTCTCACTGTCCCTCCTGTAGCTGCTTTTATTTTACGATCATCTTCTAAAGTGGCGAATTTGCCATCACTCTTTTCGTCTTCGTCTTCTTCTTCTCTTCATTTTCTTTGTTGCAATAAGAGAAGGGACAAAAGCGTTTGGCCAAGGTGTAGATTTTCGACGGCCATTGAGGGCAAGTCAGATTAGTATTTAGTAGTGGATGGACGGACCATTGGACCATATGGAAAGTCTCTCTTTGCACTCGGACGACCGACGTGTGTGAGAGACTGTTTGTGTTTTATTGCCCGTCTGTCAGTTGTAGGTTATACGGGATGCAGTTGTCTTGACCACTTCCTCCACTTGGAAATTCACTCACATCTTCTCCTCCTCCTCCTCTTCTTCTATTTCTTGATGCATTTCAAATGTCGCCGATATTCGATACCCTTCGCAGACTTTTTTTTTTACCTCCTCCCCCCCTCAAACGGGTGGGTCTTACTATTTGGGCGATTCCAACGCCAGCACTCGACTCTAACCAGCTGTTCTTCTTTTCAAACAAAAATGACTGTTGTGCAGGAATGGATGAAATGATGTCGAGATGAGAGAGATATGAAAGATTTGTTTTTTCTTCCTTGGCCCAAGTGGGCAACAGTCTGGCCGGCTGACTTGCTTCATTTCATTAGGCACAATCTCAATTAATAAATCCATAGCCTCAAGTTGTTCATTTTATGTTTAAATGTATAGCGCGTGCTGTTGCTCTGTCTGTCGATGGTAGAAAATGAGTCGAGAAACATTTTCTTCGATGTTTTTCCCATGTTTCAAATTGAGTTTCGTTTGGATCGTCTCTCTTTCTCTTCAATCTAAAAAATTAAAAAAAAAAAAAGAGAAAAAGATGATGGGGGCGCCACGAACTAGCGATAGTCCATAAGTCCAATCCGGTTTGCGTGACTATCGGTCGTAGTGTAATTTTGTGTTGTGCATGATGTTTTTCTTCGCAGTCGCGCGCGCGCTTCTATTTCTCTCTCTCTCTCTTCTCTCTTTTGGTATTTTTGTTGTTCTTTTGAAGGCGTCGCGCGTTCAATATTATTACACTGCGGGGCCTCGTCGGAATTTATACGATCAAATTATCGGTGAAGAGGGGCAAGGACAAAGGGGGCGGATTGATGGAACGCCATCGGCCGCGCGCAACACTGTTTATTCGGTGGTGCATGATGGGCGGGAAAGTTGGAAACGAGGAGGGACGGGCCGGATGACAGCAAAATCCGTTTGCTGGCTCACTCACTACTTGCGTACTATAGTCTCTACCTACCTATACTCTACTACTATCTAGTATAAATAATATTTTATTTTTATTTTTATCTTTTCCTTTTTTTTTCCCAACGGATGTCTGACGTTGTTATACTCCCATTGGGGGGGAACCAAAAAAAAAAGACTCCCGGAAATATTCTTCCTTCCCTCCTTATTATCCGCCTCCTGCAAACATTTTACCTCACACTCCGCCTCTCGTTATCTATCGCACTTTATGCCGATTAAATCAACTCTCTTCTATTTTGTTATCATATTTTTATATTTAGAATTTTCATTGGACTTGACATAACTCGTTTTTTTTCCTCCCTAGCCTTATTTACTTTTTTCAACTGTGTGCACACTTCTTTCAAGGCAACTTCTGATTGTCTTTCTTTTGAAAGAGATTGAGGAAGATTGGAGAAATGTGCTGGGCCCTTTTAATTCATCGGAACAAGGCAAAAAAAAAAAAACAAAAAACACAGACACAAAACAAACTTAGTGTGTGCTAGTGGGGGCAATTCCTTAGTTCCAACACTCTACATATAATCTTGAGGTTGTTATTCTTTTTATTGTTTTTAAAAAGAATTTGAGTCGAGAGGAGTGAGAGAGAAAAAAAAGGGGGGGGGGATAGAAGAGAGTTTGGTGGGGGGTTTGGTCCGTCGAGTCAGGGGGCGTGTCGTTGTGCACGAAGTAGCTGTCGGGACCCGGGCCAAAAAAGAATTCTCTCCATTGAATTACGATGGCCGTTTAATACACCTTGTATTATGCATATATATTATATATATATATATATATATATATAATTTATATAAAGAAAAAGAAAAACCCACTACCTTCTTCATCTGCTGGCCCGTGAGGTCAAGCGATCTCGCGTGCTTCTCTTCTGTCTAGCCAAAAATTTCGTTTTTTTTTTCTCCTCTTCTCTTCTTAAATGTTTTCCTTTTTTCTTTTTCTTCTTTACCTTTTTAAAAAGAAAAACTAATGAATGTTTTTGATTGTTGTGTCTAATCAACTTGATATTTAAATGGCGCCACTATATTTCCCCCTCTCCAGTTCTTAATCGTGTTGGGAAAAGAAAAACAAAATGTGGTTGGATAGAAAGAGGAGAGGGGCATTGAATGTAATCAACTTTGATATGTTTTGCTATTGCCTTTTCATACCTCAACGTATGCGCTTTTCATTTTACAAGAGCCAAATAAGATTTCTTGTGGTCCGCCTAGCCTCAAAAAGACGGCCGATTCAAACGGTTGCCTGTCCATCGGTCGGTATAGGGCAATAATTGCATTCTGATATTCGACATCGAGGGATCATCATCAGCAGCAACAAGTAGTTTTCTTTTTCCCTCTTCTCATTTCATGCCAAATTGATGGATGATATTTTCGCCAAATTCCCTTTTTTTTTTGTTTTTTTCTTTTTCAAATCTTTTTTTCTTTTCCTTTTTCCAATGGGAGAGTTATACGATATGATGATGATGATGGCTGATGAGTTTTTTGTTTTCCTTCTTCCTTTTTGCCATAGTAGTGGATATGAAATTGGCGCCGGAAAAAGAGCCCTTGGTCGTCGGCTCGATTGACTTAATCAGTCGATTTACATTCAGTTGAGAGGGTGTTTTTTTGTTTCCCTTTTATTTTATTTTATTTTTCTATTTTCTCTTATGTGTAAGGGAGGGTGGTTGGGAGGTAAGGGCTCTTATGATCCTTAAATGGCAGGGTCCCGAGTTTTCGGACTTGCGGCGTCCGCTGCCGCCTTCTTCGTGTTTTTCTCTCCCCTCTTTCATCCATTTCTTTCTGTTTTTTATTTATCGTTTTATAGCCCTTCACTCATACATAGACACACGTATCCACAGTCGACACACACACATGGACACAAAAGTGTACGCTGGCCAACCCTTCCATTTAGCTGCATGGAATATATGCCCCGGTCCATTTCCATTGGCCGTCGTCGTCTTTATTTTCTTTCTTTCTTACTTGTTGCTGTTGTTGTTATATATTTTTAATAGTCCACTATAAGGTTAGAAGATGTATGGGCACAGTAAGGTCGGATGGTAAGAGCTGAAAAAGCTAAAAAAGAAGATCTTAATACCTGTCGAAATGTTCATCAGGGCCAACAACAACAACACAACCCAGCACACAATTTCCCCATATCTCTTTTCGTCTTCTTCTTCTTCGTCTTCTTCTACTTCTTCTTCTCTGTTTTATTTTATTTGGTGAATTTTTCAGGATGGCCGAAAGATAAGAACATGAAATGAGGGGGGATTGGATAGGTTGGGAGGTGGGAGTTTTGAGAGGAGAGAGAAAGAGACGTAAAGAGATAAGACAGGGTTAAACCATCACCTCTCTTACCTTTATTTTATTTTTGTTTTTTTTTTCCAAGCCAAACTATTTTCCCCATTTCTTTCTTTTTTTTCCCCCTTCTATTTACCTGTTTATGAACGATAGCCTGATCTGGAACTGCGATATCGATCGTCGTTGACGGAATGCGCTTCTTATTCTTTTCTGGTTTCATCTGCAGTTTATATAGGAGGATATATTGTGTGGAGTATAGACTCGTTCTTTTTCCCCCTTTTTTTCTTGATGGCTTGAAGCAGAGACGTATTGTGTTGTTTGCCCAGTTTTTACTTTCTATTCCTTCCATTGTCCCTTTTTTTTGTTCATTCTCCTTTAAGAGGTTACCTCAAAGACACACGCACGTAGCGAAGAGAGAAAAAAATGGCCACCACATGATATATGGCTACTGTTTCTCTCGTTTTCCCATTTGTTGTTGTTGTTGTTTTTATTCTATTATTTTTCCCGTTAATATGTAACCGGTGTATGTGACTGAATAGGCCAAACATGTTAAGAAGAGACAACAAGCGAAGCCATTGTGTTTTTGCTGTTCGCTCGAGTTGGGTCTGTCGAGTACGGCAGCCGTGCAGAAAAACGGCAAAGATGGCGTCTTTGTTTGTTTGTTGTTATTATCATTATTCCGATTGGTCTGTCTGTGTGAGCATTACGAGGAGTAGTAGCTACTAGAGGAGGGTGGAGGGACGTGCAACAACAACAACAAGAAATGTTGTGGGATGTACTCCAAAGTCATTTGAAAGCAAACAAAATGAAAATGAAACAAATGTTTTTTCTTTTTTTTTTTTTCTTTTTGCCTCTGTCCACACACCCCCACACCAGCGCCGATTGGTTTCAGGTGCGCGTGTAGGAGGGTCTGCGGTCGTAACGAGGTGGGCTCCGTTTTACGCACCGACAACTTTTTCAATCCCGTGTGAACTCTTTGTCGAGTTTTTTTTGCCCCTTTTATTTTATTTTTTTTCCCTTGAAATTTACTTTATTGTTACAACATAAGACACAGCCAGTGATTCCGTTTTTTCTCAGAATTTGAAGAGAGAAAAAAAGAAGACATTTTCCAACAATTTAGATTTTATTAAAAATATCTGGAATGGATGAAATGGTGATGTCATGCGGTGAAAGATAATCCCGTTCCTGTCATATGAGATGACGTTGTTTCCGTCACTGAATCGTCTGAACATTGTCTCAAGAAACTCTGGATAATGAATTTTTTCAATTTTTGAGTTTTGTCTCCAACTGTGTGGCTTGTCTCTTAACGATCTGCTTTGTGCTCCTGCCTCATCAAGTCGTCATGATTAATGATTGTGTTTGTCTTGGACTGCTCGCGCACTCTTTGATCCTGCCAGTAAAGAGCAAGAAACAGCAGCCAGCAACAGTGCAAGAAGAAGAAGAAGAAGAAGAAGAAGAAGAAGAAGAAACGTCATTAAATTCTCGTTAGAATCGAATCCATATGGCCTCAAACATATTTTCGAAACACGGAGAATAGAAGATGGAAATGAAAAAAGGGTGATGGCCGTCTCCGTTGATGGACTTGACTCTCGCGCGCCTTTTTCTTCTTCTTCTTCTTTTTATAAATAGTTTTTGTCTCGAGAAACGGTGTGTGTGTGTGTGCGCTCCGTTCGCTGGCTGCCGGAGTTGATCATCGGTTATGCTAACGAGTTTAGGGTAAAGATATATACTATATATATAAACATATCTGTTAGCGCCCACCTCCAAGTGGTAGGCGAAGAAGCGAAGAAATCGTCCGCCATGCGCGTTCACCTATACACAAAACAGGAAGGGAAATGGAAGTTGTGAAAGAAAAGAAATGCTTTCGATTTATGATGGTTTACGGTCTATCGGCGGTTAGGCGCCGCCGAAGAAGCTTCCATCGAGACGTTGCTCAGCGCACAATAGAAGAAGAAGAAGAAGAGTAAAGGTCTATACATTCATCCATATTCATCGATAGCGAGAGAATGAAAAGAAATGAAAAGAAAAAGGGTTCATTGCCAATCGGCCGCTGTCCGAGTCGAGCCTCGGTGTGCCCAATTGTCTTGTGCCTTTGGCTTCATCGTTGGAATAAGAGTCGGAGTCTCTTGAATTGAGCTGACCCTTTCGAGTTTTGAGAGTTGGCTTATTCTCTCTCGAGATGGTTTATGCATATTGGTTTCATTCTAATTTCAACGCAGCCAGGGGACGCCAAAAGAGAGGCTACTGTATTCTTCATCATCTGGCGATTATTTATTTAAATCGAGCGCGCCCGCAATCGAGTCCCGTGCGCAAGCGCGCGCGCGCGCGCCCGTCTTTTATTCCTCCGACCCTTTGCCCTCGACTCTTGGAAAAAGGAAAAAAGAAAAAGAGTCTGTTTGGCATTTACATTCCAACATCAACAGCAGCCAGCCCATTTAATAATCTGCTTGGCATATTCATTTGGCTAGAAATTTATTGATTTGTCCCGTCGAAGAATTTGGTTATTTTGTGAACATTTTCTTTTAACTTTTTTCGGGTTCCATCATGGCCCATATCCTCTTTTACCTTTTTATATTTTTTACTCTTCGTTTATTTATTTATTTTTTTCATTCTTTTGTTCAGTTTTAGTCCCTTCTACTACTACTGCTAGTATCTATCGACGTTTTTGAATTCTGGCCTTTGTTTGCCCAACACACTGGGCACGCGTAATAAAATGTTATCCTCGATCAGCCTACTCATATTTAAATGCTTGCGCCGTCTTCGGACGGCTGAGAGAGAGTCAGTCAGTCAGTCGGTGATGTTTTCGAGCAATTGTGGCCTTGTCTTCTACACACCACAAGACACACAAGTACAAACAAAGAGAACCAAACGGTCCGACAAAACGTTTCCCCTTTTCGGATAAGGTCTTGTGCAATATCACCTCCAGCTGCGTGGGAGGAGATGGCGGTCCACCTTCCAAAACATTTTTTTTTCTTCTTAATGTTCTCTACAATAGTTTTCTACATATATAATAAATATATATATGTATACAAATATATATGTTTGAGCTCGTGGAGCCTGGGAGCTCTAGGATACGTATTCGTCTTGTCAAAGTGATGAATCTGGAAACATTACGCCATAACTGTTTGACCCCCCCCTGCTGCTGCTGAATTGGTGGTGGTGGTGGTGGTGGTGGTTGCCTTCCTGGTTGGTGGCTTATTCCTTAACTGCCGTCTTGTCTCGATAAATTTCCCCACAGACTGTGAAATGTGGAAAATGTTATGTTACGATAATTACCAACGATTTGTTTAGCTGCCAATCGAATTTTTGAAATGTCTTTTCCTTTGGCTTGGCTCGTTCTCGTCTCTACTTTGGTCAATGTTCATGATGTACACGTCTGTGAATTCGATCGCTAATTTGCTTCTTCCTTTCTCTTTTTTTGTTTCTCTATTTACAGTTGTACGAGTTGAACGACGATGCCGGACGCAAAGCCTTCCTCGACGAACTCTTTGATTTCATGCAGAAAAGAGGTAAGATTCCACACTATTGTCCTGTATACTAAAGACATTGAAATCACGTACAGTATATTGTTTAATGGGGCGAGGGTAACGACTTTGACCTACTGTTGAGGGTTGCTAGTCTTAGTGTATGTGTGTATGCGTAGGTACTGCACATTCCATGGCCCATTTTGAATCAAGATGTCCTCCTCTTCATCATAAAACGAACGAAAGAGAAGGAAAAAAAAATAAATAGGAAGAATTCTGGCAAAATGGGCTCCATCAGTTGAGGTGCAGTATGCGACGGGAAATTTATTTCTATATTTCCATGTAGAATTGGAAATAAAGGGACACGTAGATGGAGGGGGGACTAGGGGATGGTCTGAAGAAGCAAATATGCAGTAAGAAAAAAGAAAAAACGAAAAAAAAAGAGGGAAGATTTACAGCTAGAGAGTTTCCGATCAAATCCTTCAAAGTCAATAAAAAAAAATTTCAACGTTTCAACCTTCGAAATCCCAGCGAAATCCGCAGAGCCCATCGTAGAGATCCCGGTGCGCGATAGGTCACCACCACCACCACCACCATTGGGCCCCATTTCCCTCTTCTCTTATTCCTCTTTCTCTCTTTATTTTTTTTTTCTTTTACCTTTATTTGGCCATTTCTGAAAGTAGAGGGACCAGACCAGACCACCTGTATGTACGAACGTTGTTGCAGACTGGGCCCCCAAAGTTCATATCAAAATATGACCGAGGCCATATAAAGCCAACACACACACATAGAGAGAAGAGAGAAAGAAAGAAAAAGATTTCACCCCACTTGAAATTGGGTATATCACAGGTATACGAGACCCGTATAAAAAAGGAAAGACTGAAAAAGAGAGAACCAAGAGCCGAAATCGAAATAGTTTGTGTGTGATGCCAAGTAAGAGCTAGTTTACTATAGTCTACTCGTCATCTTATAGTAGAAGCGAGCCAAAAAAAGAAAGAAAAGATACACAAAATTTGTTGTTAATGTAATGGCGCCCATGGTCCGAGTAAGTCTTTTTCATATTCAGAGCCAACAAATCGACAATCGGACGGACGGGAAGGTATGGAGTGAAAAGATCCAATGTATATAGTATAGTACACAACTATATGACATGGACTGGTATAGCCTCTAGGAAAAGGTGTTGTTGGATGGCGACTCTGTCTACTTGCTAGTTAGGCAGCAGCCGTTTTCCCTCGTGTCGGACACAGGGCGCGCGATTTACGAGCACAATAAATCACAATGGCAGCTTCCGATACGGGGTTGTTCTTGCTCTCGTCTATTCCTCTCCACTATTCAGACACGGACACGAGCAAGGAGAAAAGAAAAATCACAACAACAACAATCCAACAATATCATGGGCCGTGTTCTTTTTCTATGCATAGAATCAAATCAAAGTTCAGTTTCTAGTTTGTCCGTCTGCGGCAATCGATTGATAGTAATAACTGCTCCCTTCTTTTCGAATGATTGACCTTTCCATCATTTAACCATCTCACTTTCCCAGTGAGGTTTCTCGTGAATGTGGAAATAAATGAGAATAGAGAGAAGAAGAAGGAATTAAATAGAGTACAGGAATAGGAATAGGCAACGATCCTTTTAAGGTGGATTTTGATAAATGATCCGTTTGAGATAACAAGAAGAAAGAAGAAGTTGAACAGTTGTTGGCCGTATGAATCAAAAATTGAATAGAGTCAGAACGGTCAGAGAGAAATTGAGGAGGCACACAAGAAATAGATAGAAAGAGAGAGAGAAAAAAAAGGGGCAGCCTTTTTTCTTTAGTCTTTTATAAACTCTCTCGTTTATAAAAGTCTGCATCCGATTTAACGCCTTTCTTTTTCTCCCCCTGTCTTACTCTTGGCTATGCAGCGTATTCAGTAGACTAGTAGAAGAAGATAACACACACACACATTTTTATTTATTTATATAAAATATTACGTTATATATGTATAGTGTGTGGTGTGCTGTTGAACTTGCGGTTTGATTCACTGCTCTTTTATTCATCAGCTTGATCCCCTTGAGAAGGAATAATAAATGAGAGTAACTTACAATGGCGACTAGTTGTGGATCAATAGGCAAAGTCTCTGTTGATTTATACCTACGCAACACGCCCCTCGTGATTGTTCCGTTTCGTCCCGTGCGTCTTAACCCACCATTCCTCCATTTTGCACTGCGTTTTTTTGTAGAATGGGATCCTGTGGCTTGTCCACTCACTCTTTCATCTTTGCCATCAATTCACGACGATTCAAATTGATGAAGTCGAGCTCGTTCTTGCGCATATTCACGGCACGGGTCGGTCGCATTGCTCATTTGCGGGCGTGACGCTTTGTGCTGGGCTCCACAATTGATCGCCTCGATTGGGACGGGACTCTCATTACGATATTCCCTTATACATACACTTACAAAAATAGGAATAGTCTCTCCTTTTTTTCCGACTGTTTTTAATTTCTATTTGGTTGAGCGCTCTTCATATTGCCCGCCAATAACGAAAAGTGAGAGAGAGAGAAAGAAACAAGGTCCCCGTTGCTTTGTTGTGAGATGTAATCGCTACTATACACGCAGCTCTTTGGTTGTTGGCCCTTTCCGACTGTTTGAATTGGAATTGTCGAAAGCGAACGAAAAAGGGCAATGAGAGTGTCAGACGTACGTCCATTGGAATCGGCCGCCTTTTAATGGCGCATATTAAAAACCACGACGCGCACCAAAAAGGTTTACCCAATATAAATAAGTATTATATAAATAGAAAAATGTGTAATATAATGAATCTTCCATTTTTTGATATCGCGCGGGGGGCGCTTACGTGCTCATTTTCCACCGTGCGTGATTCCCACCCACTCTCGCTGGCCTCTCTGATGATGATGATGATGCGGCAGAGACCCCATTATTCTCGGACCACATAAATACAATTTCTTCTTATAAATAAGAGGGAATTGAAGCTTTTGTGAATTGCCAAGACCGAGCAAGACAACAAATTTATATAGATAAATAAAAACTAATCAACGGTTCTTTCTAGCTATAAAAAAAAAACAAAAAAAACAAAACAACTAGCGATAGAGTGAAGGAAAAAAGCAAATTAACTTTGGTCGCGTATTCGTTTCGTGATCGTATTAAGCGCGCGCGTGTGTGTGTAGTTCTTTTGATTAAAAATACTGTCTAAAACTAATAAATCAATATTTGTTTGAAACAGGAACGCCAATCACTCGTTTGCCGATCATGGCCAAGCAGGTGTTGGACTTGTACGAGTTGTATAACCTAGTGGTAGCCCGTGGTGGTCTCGTTGACGTCATCAATAAGAAGTTATGGCAAGAGATCATCAAAGGTCTACACCTGCCATCATCCATCACATCTGCCGCCTTCACTTTGCGCACTCAGTAAGTTCTTGTTTCAGCGTTTCGCCTTTTTTTTAAGTATTAGAATTTTTGTTTTTGGTCTGATGTTTGTTTGGCTGATGTCTGTCGTCGAAAGTGAATCGACCATTGGGTTTGTTTGTTTGTTTGTATATTTTATTTATTTTTATATTTTTTATATTTTTTGTATTTATTTGATTTTTGTATAGTTGTTTTTAATTCCCGTTCAATTCTTTTCTTCTTTATTTGGGTGTTTTTTTCCCCGCTGTGTTTCGACCGTTTGGCGGCACACGGGCAATAAACCAAAAAAATCTGAAAACATGAAGAAAAGACACCCAAGCAGTTGCTAACGATATGTCTTCCATGATCCTCCTCATCTCTTGATTTACGCACTAGCACTTGGAGAGAGAGAAAGACTCGTTTTTATTTCTCTTGTGCCTTTGAGCCGCTTGCAGCTATTGCCTCAACTCGGTTGGGAGTCTAGGCCCCCCTCTCCTTTTTTTTTTATTTTCAAAAGCCCCGCGCGTTAAAACAAAACAAAAAAAAAAGGCAAAAAAAAAAAGAAAAGAAATTAAACAGACACACACACACACAGACAGACAGTTGAGTCGGAAAAGAAAAGACCATTTCGGGGTGGTCACATTTAAATAACAGACCATCAGAAGAATTTTTTCTCCTTTTTCATACGATTCCATCAAGTGTATATACATTTGAAACGATTGGCCAAAGCTATCCAACCAAGGCAACCCATCCATCCACCTCAGCTCAGCAACCCAAACCAACCCCTCCTTGGGAAAACATTAGATTGTCCCCTTCCTTCTGAACTCCTACTCCGCCCTCTTAGGTAGATATTTGATGATGGTATATATATCGTATGTGTGTGTGTGTATATATATATATATATATATATGTCTACGTCTGTATGCATGCATATATATACGTGTGTGTATTGTATATATAGAAAGGTAGAAGACGAGAATAAGAAAAACCAAATGAAAGGGAGACGGCCAGACCAAGGAAACAAAAGACTAGCGGTGGGAAGGTCAATTATAGACCGGCACTAGTCAAGATAAATAGCACATCATTTCAACAGAGACAAGGTCTCTCTCTTTCTCTCTAGATATACTTTTTTTTTATTATTATTCTCCTCCTCCTCTTCTTCCCAATATGTAGATTTATATCCTTTTTTTTTCTCTTTCTTATTCCCGTGGTTTGAAAAGAATAAGAAAAGAAGGAACGTATATAGGAATAAAAGGTATGAAGAGTAGAAGAAGGGGGAAAAAAAAGCGTTGCGATATTTGAATTTTCCACGCGCTCTGTCATGTGCTGCTGGGCTGCAAACGACCTGGCGCCAATAACAATATATCTTGGGCGCCGCGTAAACCATTACGTGCTTCGTCAGTTCATTATTACCTTGATGGCTTGGGAGGGTTAGTGAGTGTAGATGGCATGGAAGGAATCGCACGTTGAGAAAGAAAGAGAAAGAAAAAAAAAGAGGTCGGGGGGTTCCTCTTCTCTGGTTTCCCTATTTCCTCATTTTCTGGGCGTCTTCACGTTCAACAATATTTCGGGACTCTTTTTAACGTCTTCATCTTTGCCGACTATTCGCCGCTGCTACTTGCTGCTGCTGCTGCTACTGCCTGTAGCCCTGTATCTGTTTTGTTGATTCATTCAATTGTGTTCAATTAGTTTTATTTCATTAATAGTTGATTGTTTATTTTGAAAATGAATCAGGTACATGAAGTATTTGTATCCGTACGAGTGTGAGAAGGAAAAGTACAGTTCACCGAATGAACTTCAAGCTGCTATCGACGGAAATCGGCGAGAAGGTCGACGTTCCAGTTACGGCGCTTACGCTGACTTGGTGCCACGCGGAAACGGAAACGGCGGCGGTGGCGGATCCAATGGCGGTGGAGGCGGCGGCGGGAGCGTGTCAGGCGCTGTCCAACACGCGGCCTCGCTCAGCGCTCTCGCTTCGCATATGTCGCACATGTCGCCCCTCAGTCTCGTCTCGCGTCCGTCAGCCCTCAACGGAAACGGACACCACCACCGACCAGGTAGGGCATCGCTTTCCATTTCTATTATCTTTTTCATTTTACGAAAGAAATTCCTACAGTATGTCCTGTGTCGACAATGTTTTCACGATGATGACCGACGAGCTAATGGGTTTGAACTGCTGATGAATGGCTTTAAAAGAATGATGGCAGTCAGATTTGTGAATGTGTTATTTTGTAAGACGATTTGAAAAACCATTTCGTATGGCATCTAATCATCGTTATAAAAGAAAGAAATGAAGAAAAAAGAAAAGCCAAAAACACAAAAACAAAAACAAAAAAAAAACTAGTGGTATAGAAAAAAGAGAAACGTTGAAACGTTATGAAATGATCGGTTAATGACAGAACGAAACGGGAAGCAAGTGGCCGTCGGAGCGAAATGAATGGCCGCTCAGTGGAATGACCGGGCGCGTCTCGATGCAATGCGACTTTCAACATTTCATCTACGTATGGCCAAGAAATGCACAGAAGTATATAGAGTCGGCGTCAGTTATAGTAGCCGCGACTATTTCATGCGTATCAGCAGCGCTCAACTCTTTCTTCTTCTTCTTTTTCTTCGTTTTTTTTTCTACGTACTTATTTATGCGATGATTTACATAGCCTCATTATCCATCTCTCTTTCCCTCTTTTCCTGTATTTTTTCTTTTTTTCTTTTTTTCTTTGTCCGTCTCGCTTTCTTTTCTTCCTTGTTTCATGATATAAAAATGGCCCTGGTCGTCTCTTGTGTGTTACGGCCACCTCTTTTGAGACATTACAAATAAAGAAGAAGAAGAAGAAGAAAACAGATAGAGGGACGAGTTAGTTATAGAATAAGAAAAAGGCGGGAGAGACGAGAAGACAAGAGCTTTGCACAGTGGAAGAACGAGCGTCTACCATGGAGAGAGAGAGAGAGAGAAAGAGACGAAAGAGTTTTTGAATAATTTGAGAGTAATTACGGTGCTCGGCCGTTATGTGGGAAGCGGTCGCGCAAGCAGCCCGTTCACTCGTCCCCATAATCCTCAACACAGTCTGTTTATTACTGAAATGTACAAAGACATATTTCAAGTAACTACGGGCTATAGATATTCACGGCAGGGTATGTCTACATATACAACATAGATACTAGTTAGATAGATAGATAGATAGATATACATAGATACATACATAGGACGTTAGCCCATCAAAGAAGGTAAAAACTCTTGAGAAAATTGTCTTGGGGGCTTGTTGTGTAGTTAGAGAACGAGAGTCACTTCTCGTCTGGTCGTTTCAATGGGAATTGAGAAGGAAGGACGTGGCCAGACGACAAACCACCAAGTGAAATGGCATTTGTGTTCGTTTGTTGAAAAGAGAATTAGAAGAAAAGTGCGAGAGACAAGCCGAGTCCCACAAATCACCTGTTGGATCATTTATATCCGATTCGTCTTGACTTTGAGTGTATGCCCCCACCAAGCAGGCCACCTCCTATGGTACTACATTTTAACCTCACATCTTCTTTGTTGAGTGACTGTAGAGGAGAGGATATTTATGAGCCTGCTCACGTGATCAGAGCACGCACCTTTTCCGGAATGGCCAGTTATTCTCTTTTTTTCTTTTCTGTTTTAGCTGTTCGCTTTGTTTTGTTGCTGGGAAAGTAACGATCATTTTTGAATGATTTACGATTCAATTTATGCACTTGACTTGGAAGGAATTGCACCTCAACTGCCGACACACACACTTGCCACCCGTCAAGACTGAAAACAGTCGTACAATAATGATTCGATAGATTCAGGTGGACATGAGCTTTATGCATTGCTATATTCCTCCATCCACAAACACATACACACACACATAGGGCACATAGAATGAGTTAGGTGGAACTCGTCGACGAAAATCGTGGCGCAAAATTTATGATGTTTTTGAGTAGAGACGCGAACGTGCAATGACTACACTCATAGTTTAAGAAAATGTTGCTCGTAGATCTCCATAATATCTGGACTGTTGAAGGCTATCCACGTGTGGTGCGATGAGAAAGGCGATCGAAGAAGGTAGTTACGGCGACGCTATACCAAACTGTGTAATAACGGTGGGCCCTGGCCCCCCCCCTCTCTCCCCCATATCTATCATTCTCTTTCTCTCTTCTTCTTCGACTTGTTCTCTGACTCTTTTCCAACAATCCTTCCTCGCGCCTGATTTACGACTGTCATTATCCGTTAATTACAATGGTTATGACTGCTCTTCACCATGCGCAGAATACCAATACTCGACCGAACAGCCGAACACCGACCCGGCCGTGCACACACTTGTAGCCGCCGATTTACATTCCCAGCCGAAACGCCCGTTTATAATGAAAACGACCCAACACTTTTTCTTCTCTTACTACTTACTATCCCCCCATCCCCCTCTTATATATTTTTTTCTCTCTCTTTCTTTCTTCTTCTTTATTTATTTTATTTATTATTCTTTATTCTTTTCTCTTCTACAAAATCTTAAATGTCGACTGGTCGTCGTTTTTCAATACATTTCCCGTCATCCTACTCAGAGGGCCGGATACCCTAAATCGTCGAAGCTCAACAAGATAATTATGTCTTTATTCCTCGACTTATGATATGATAACTGGGCATATACACATATGAACTGCTTAACTCATTGTGCGCTCTATACAGTGTAGGCATTAGACATTCACTATTTGTGCTGCTGATACCCTCTGGTCTTCTCCCTCTCTCTCTCTCTCTCTCGCTCTTTCTCGATTTCAAACGACTACCGCAACCAGGAAGCCGCTATTGCAATCATGTGATGAGTACTGTGAATGATGTGGCGTGACGAGATACACTTGCTACCCACTGTCTGCTTCACAGCGATAGGGGTAGGATACCGTATATTTATTTAAAACAACTTGCACAGAGAGAACTTCAAGCCAAGTAATAGCTCGTGATAAGTTTAAGATCCCGGAAGAGTTTCGCTTGTTTGCTAGCGACTTGCGCTGGCAACTAAAAAAGAGCCATATGGTCGACTATATAATTGGCCGTTTCACGGTCTTGGTCGTTTTGAATGATGACGGAAATCTGACCGATGCGTTCAGTTAAAAACATTTTATGTTTTTATTATTATTATTATTATTTTTGTTTTAAATTCTTATTTTTAAGTATTTCTATAATTGCTATTACTTTGACTTAGGATCGGATTCGCCGCCCAGTCAATCACCACATGAAGCTCTAGCTGAGTTGAATATGTCACGCATACACCTATGGAATATTTACAACAGTTTGGGTGGTGATGTTGGCGGTGATATGGCCGCCGCTATGGCCGCCGCTTCTCGTTTCCTACCCCAAACAGCCGCCACTGCCGGAACAGGATCGTCAGGATCCCAGCCACCTCAAACGGAAGCTCTCAACTTAGCTGCCGAACAACACGCTGCTGCTCAGGCCGCTGCTGCCGCCGCTGCGGCTGCCCGGGCCCTCGAACTTAACAAAGAGAACAAGGTGGTACACATTGTCTCATTTGTCTGTGTTAACTCATTGAACTTCATCGACTAAAGTTTGTTTTTGTTTTTTATTTGCCGATGAATAGGACAAAGATCGCGAATCTGGAGGAAATAAAAGTCGACGTGAACGGAAGGAAGAAGAACGTGAGAAACGGGACCGTGATCGTAGTTATGAAATTCACGAAGACCGTTCTCAGTCTTCAATCCGCATCAAAGAAGAATCGCTCATGCAGGATGGGCCCCCGGCCAATAAGCGCCTTCTTCTCGATGATGACGTCAGTCTCAACATGCGAATGACGCCCATTGGATTGCCTGGAGCAAACATCAAAATTACCAGCCGAGGTATGTAGCAAGACTAGAAATGTAGCTAGAAAAATGGTGGGAAATTGGGCTGTTAAAAATCAAATAAAAAAAAAGAAGAGAGGGGGGAAACTAGAGAAAAGATTTTGTTTTGTTTTTCATTTTCATTTTTTTTTTTCTTTTACAAAGTCCAAATCGTTGTTGTCAGCGCAAGTATAACGGGGAATAATAATTATTGAAAAGAAGTTGCAACTTGACAATTTGTAAATTTTTACTGAAAGTCACATGTCATTCACATTGTCTGAAGCAGGAAAAGCGGTTGAATAATTTTTCCTTTTAAAAATATTTTAATATTCGTATGTGAAATAATTTCATGTTTTTTTTTTTGTTTTTTTTTGTTTTTTTTTTTCAGGTGACACCCGCACAAATGATAATTCTCTTGTGGTCAGTATGGAGATCAACGGCATCGTTTATCAAGGGGTCCTTTTCGCCCAGGCTGCCGCCGCTGCTGCTGCCGCCGCCGCACTGACACCGGCGCGAGGTCGATTAGCCTAGATGGCCTCATCACACTTCCCTTTCAGCCTTCACTAAGCCTTTATCTCTCTTTATCTCGTTCTATTTCTCCATGTGTGTTAACTAATAACTATCAACCATGTCCGTTCAATTTACACAATCCCAGATTGACCGAAAAATCCATTGCCGAAGACAATATCAACAATATTTGCCGATGCTACCGTACGTTCTCCTCTTTTCTCCTTGCCTCCCCCACCTCATTCGTATCACTTTGGTTTGTTGATCAGCGATCCAGTTAGTTTTCATACTTCAGCAAAGAGTCAGTAATTTCATATGACGAGTGTAGATCTGTTCTTTCTGTTTTTTTTTTTGTTTTTTCTTTTTTTTGTCGCCTTCAAATTGAGGTAATCAAGTCGAATGTCTTCATCGTTCGAACAAGATGAAAATTGTTTCCCACCTACTCTGACACGATTCAGATGACGACCGCGATCGTGATGATGATGGTGTCTCTCATCATCATTTGCCCTTGCCTCCAACAAAAACAAAACAACTAAAAAAATAACAAAACAAAACAAAACAAAAAAATATTAAAAAAAGAAGATTTTCTATTTTTTTTTCCTCCTCACTTTCATATTCTCTTCGTGTCTTCTGTGTTGAGTTTCAATGAAATCCGTTCATCGCGGCAAATGTCACAAGTTGCGTATCATCACTATCGAGTGAAATCCCAATTGTCTTTAGCGTGTTAAATTTTTCTTTTACGGTTTATGTAGCATCAGAGAAGATCAAACACGATGGCCGTAGCAGGGCTCTGCAGTGCAATGTTTAAACAAATCAAAATACTAGATCGAGAGTTTGTACGGAGATAACTCCAGCCGCCGCCCCCCCCCCCCTCCCTTTTAGTTATCTCATCCCGAATTTATTCATACATCTTTCTACAGTATTTCTCATCCTTTCTCTCTTACCTTATACCTTTATCTTCTTCTTCTTAGACGCGTGGAACGGGGGGATTCATAAGACAAGAAAACAAAGAAAAGCTAAATGAAAAGAAATTGAAATTATTATTAAGGTCGTAGATCTCAGGGACTGACTTCTTTTTACAAAATTTGGGTTTAAAAAAAAATGGTATGAATTTCAAATTAAAACAAAAGCAAGCAAACTAAACTACAAAATATATCGATGACAAATTGGTTAGATTAAGGGGAGAGGGGCGAATCTACGATTTGTGCGTTACCTTACATCTTTTTCTTACGGATTATCCCGGAAGATGCGTATTTGTAAACTAGACCTCCACCCAATCCCCCCCCCCCCCTCCCCCCCCCCAGTCTATCTACTTTGGCCGGAAACATATCTCCTCACTACCCAAAGCTCTCTCCTTCAATGTTCGCCTTCGACGAGTATAGCAATTTCTTAGAGCCCGTTAGTGGTTTTTTTTTGTCCTTCTCTTTTTAACTGGAAATTGTTATCAATAGTTTTTCTCTGTTTTGTTTACGGTCTTCACAAATGTTCCCATTTCGAGCGAAGCAGCTCGTTCGTCAGTTGTTTCTATTTGTCATGATCTATTTTCTTTTGTCTTCAATATGTGCGGTATTTGTTTGTTTTTTTTTTCTTTCTCCTTTTTTCTTTTTTCGGTAAACGACGTCCTCGTTCGTTTTATTCACATTTTCCACCCCATAACCCTTTTTTCAGTGAATCCGGGTGGTTTTCAGTGACAGCTGAAATTGTGTGCGTGTATCTTCTCTTTCAATTATTAGTATTATTATAATTATTATTCATATCCAAATGAGGCACCATTATTTTGAAAAAAATCACGTCATTACGTGACATTACGGTTTCTTCTCAACAACGACTGAATAGCTTCACACACAAGAATGATTTCGACTGGCCATGATCAAACGAAAATCTCCAAGTGCCTTTTTTTGTTGTTCAGGAAAAAAAAAATCCATTTCACAACTATCTGCCAGTTTCTTGTGTGCGAATTCTAATCGACCTCTCCCCCATCTTTCTCCTTTAGTTTACTATATTTTAATTAGTTTTTGATGATGACGTTCTTTACAATTTCTGTTCCAGTGCGTCTGTGTGTGTGTTTGTTTGTGTGTGTGGGTTTGCGAATATGTTAAAGCGTATCTGAACTATGGCTTCTCCTGTTTGTTTGTTTTTTTTCCACCGTCAATCACGTATCTTATAGGCTGTTTCTACTCTCCAAGTGTGTATAATAAAATACAACAGAAAACCTTTAAAAAATGACATTTTGTTTGAATTTTTTTTCCCTCCTTATTTCTGTTTTTTTTTTTTTTTTTTTTTTTTTTTTTTGTTTAGTTTCTTTTTTGTTCTGCTGAGTGATGTCAATGCTGAGAACGGCATGTCTCACGCATTTTCAACATCTCAAAGAAATGACCGTTTTGGTGGTTCACGCTATTACGATTTCGTTCCTCGTGATTTGATTTTAAAGTTTGTGTCAGAGAAGGAGAAAAGTTGTTCTTTTGTTTTCAGGCTTGATTATAAAGTGAAGCAGCCGGTGGTGATCTCGAAAAACTTATTAGCAATCAAAATGAGTCATTGTCGAGGTTCGCCTGGAGACTGCGATGTCGGCTCGTCCCTTTTTATGTTCACCTGTCACTTGACACCATTTGCCTAGGAATCACGAGATATCCATCTCCACCAGTTAGTCGCACGCACAACATAGCAGCCAACATCTTTTTACAGCAGCTATGTTTGTGCATGTGTAGATGCTTCCAATCTACATTAATAATATCAGGTTTCATTCTGGCGAAGTACTGTGCCATCCAGGGATGACGTTTGCGGCAGCATTATTTCATAATTACACACAAACACCTTAAATTCAGGAACCATCGTCATTCAAATACATGAAACGGAGTCGTTTTCACACCCGAATCACAACCTGTACGGTAACCGTTTTTGTAATTTATTGTGCAACGTGAAGGATCGAGGAACAATGACAGCAGAATATGATTAAATTTTATTTCATTCTGAACTAATATTGATACGTTGTTGTTCGTCGTTGTTCTCCGTCGAAAAATAGCTCGTTTAAAAAAATGAATGGTATTCAAATTATTACGCGAAACATCAAATAAAAAAACATATCTAAAAAGAAAGAATATGAAAAACACAACGCACACAAAAGTTGCTGTCCAGTCAATATATAATAAGCGAGACAATGTTTTGCCTGGGTACGACGGCCATATCGTATGAAGCGAACCAAAGATTAGATAAATCGAAACAAACTTCTATTTCCAATATTTACCTCAGCAGATGAGGTTGGTGTCGCTTGTTTGAAGGTCTACGATGGCGGTAGGTCGGTAATCGACGTATATTCACTATAGTCTAACATCGAAGACCTTTTTCCACTGTTCCTGTTAAATAATCCAACAAGAGAAACAACCATGCGCGTCAACGTTAATATTTCCTCCTAATTCAACAAGTCTTTTCTTATTCAAATAGTTTGTGTACGGTATACGACTCGGTCTTGCACTTTAAAAATATATCATATTTATGTTCGTCCCCTCCCCCGTGTTTGCTCTTAAGCGGCCTCGATGACGACTTAGGGGGGGGGGGGGCTTTACCTTTTTCAAAAGTCTCCTCGACATCAAAAGTCAACATACTACTTGACGGATTTTAGGTTTTTGACAGATAAAAAGACTCGAGTAGATTTTAAACTTAAAAAAAATATGGACGGTAGGCCTACTGTATCTTTAGCAATTGCCAACGGATGGATAACAGTTAAGGATAACAGAACAAACAGATGTATTATAATTTTAAGTATTATTGCATTATAAAATGTAAGTTACTTGCAAAGAAATCATGATGAAATTCTACCACCGTGTAACCGTTGCTGTAAACTAAATTCTACAAAATGTATATTCAAATTATAGCGAAAATAACTTTAATGCATTGTTACATAAAAGCCTCTTAAGATAATGTGTGATAAAAGTCGCTTAGACCAAAACTATTCTATAATATCGATTATTCTTTAAAAAATAAGTTTTTTAATGATACATTTAAAACAGGTTTTATCGAGTTATGAAATTAATACAAATTATTAACTTCATGAAGGCGATGAAGCAAAGCAGAACCATATGATGATTTCATTCAATTGTTATGAAATTTTTATTAATACTGCTTTATAATTATTGCAATGGGCTTCCCATTTATTGTTTGCGTCATATTTATTGTGGTTACATTATGCTTTGCATTTTCAATGCCTAATAAATTAATAACATAGAAAATAATAAATACTAGTAATATAGTACAACCAACAGATCACAAGCCCTACTAGCATCATGAAGGAGGAATGGAGGAGGAGCAACTCGGGCAAATTTTTGAGACCATGATGAAATAAAGGATTCGTTCCTTTTTTTGCCACTAGAGGGAAAAGTGTAGCGAAATAAGTAAAAATCTAGCTTTATTTGGTTGCCATCGTTACGGACTTGTCATCTGCTAGACCATGAAGAGGAATGGGTGAAAACAAAAATAAAGCCTAGATTTTACTTATTTCGCTACACTTTTCCCTCTAGTGGCAAAAAAAGGAACGAATCCTTTATTTCATCATGGTCTCAAAAATTTCTGCAGGGCCTTATGGGAGTTGCGTCTCCTCCTTTCCTCCTTCATGCTAGCATCTACAAGAAATCTAGAACCATTTTTCAGAAATTCATGAAAAGTAGTGTCATCTAGCATTGAAACCACATACTTTCATATTCCTACTCGTATACTCGTATAACTCGTACAAATCGTAAAAACAAGGTAAATCTATTGTAATCTATTGCAACGACAGATGTCGTTACGCGACAGCAAAAATATATTGCCACGACAGGTTATTTTTTCTCTTGTCAGTGCGAATTTGTCACATCTGTCGTGGCAATAGATTTAATCTACAAACAAACGACGACGTAAAATAGTGTCTCGTGGGAGTCGTGGCCGTGTGTGGCGTAAAATAATTCACTTCAGAGAACAACAAAATTGGATATGTTGATTCGCAAACCTAGGGGTTCTTTCGGTCCTATTACTGTAGGAATAGTTTTGCTGATTGGTTAGTATTATTTATTTCCACTTACTTTATAATTCTTTACAACGTAGGGGAAATTTAGAAAATCTTGCTTGTATGTTAACATCACTTTGAATTATTTAATATTTGTACATTCTAAAATTATTGTTGCCCTTTATATTTCTAATGTGGTAAGAAGCCAATTAATTATTCTTTTTATAGGAGTCGCAGCGGGTTCATATATTTGGGGACCGACGTTACAACACTATATGAATACAGATCCAGAAGTTTTAGCTTTCAGGAAAAAATCCCAATTGGAAAGAGAGCTGAACAAAATCGAGAAACAAACGAAATAAATTTATAATAATGTATATCGATATTTTTCTAATTTAGTTAGGTCGATTTGACAATTACAATTTTATTACAATTTTTCTTTTTTTTTAAGATTTTGTATTGCTGTAACAGCCGCCATTTTGTTTTCTTCATAAAACAGCTGATTGAAATTTCTCAAGTCCGTTGAAAGTTCCCAAGTCACACTCGCTACCAGGTAAGGTGTTATTTCGATTTAGTGAAACTATCTTGAGCTTGACAATTGAATTTGAATAATACATTTGATAGACATGCTCCCTGTCAGAAGTATAATCATCCAAAGTCGCCGTCTAGCATCTGGAGGCCATGGACCGAGTGGACCTCCATTAACTATCCAGGCACTTAAAGCTATGTTAGTCTTTTAATTTAGTGTAAAGATGGAATATATATATTAAAAATCATTTAAATTGAAAAAAAAAACAGGATTCCTTCAGCTGTTGGCTATGGAGCTGCAGCTGCTGCCCTTGGCTTGTATATCACTGACTGGAAGCTTGTGTTGCAGTACATGCCTTTTTATAATGGAAAATTTCAAGAAAACTAAAAATGTTGTCAGTTTTCAGCTGTATGAATGGACCTTGTAGATTATGAATAAAAGTTGAAAGAAGATTTGTTTTTTTATTTATTATTTAAACTAATTTATCTTATTTTATCATCAGTCTCACAACATTTGCTTTACATTACCTTAGACAAGCTTAAAATATATTAACTCGTTGAGATAACGTTCATTGTTACAAGTTAGTAGCGATTTGCGAACTAAACCGAAAAAACTATTTTACCATTTGTTTCGAAAATAGTTTCTTTTTTAAAAATAATTTTTAATATTGGCCTAAATTTCATGCAGTCTGCAAGTTTAAGTGCTCTACCAGACAACCACGATATAATAGGAAAGGTATACGTTCCTATCATCCTAGGGATAGAAGTGTGATTATTCACTAACTCTTCCAAATATAGATTTCTTCCATCTCATTAATTTCCCACCTTGGTCTTTTTGAAGTGCACTATTTCTGAAGGTATAAGAATTTATAATGGTGATGAGAATAATAACGATTTGAAAAGGATATGAGAACCTGAAAAATAGATATGTATAAGTATACAGTTGAAGGCTACACACACATGAAAAGCTTATTGATGGAGCCAAAACATTAGTTGAGTGCTGACTATTGAAATTTGCCAATTCAAAATTGCCCTATCATACACGAGATCAGAACAGGAGATGGGAGATCATACATAAATATTGCGTAAAAATTTGTATTATCTTTATAACATAATAATAAATTGAATGGAAGGAAATGAATAGTCAATAATAATCCGAATGTAATAGATTTTGTCGTTATTTTTATCGAAATAGTTGTTAGCCGTATAATAATAGTGTTGAGCGTGGACGTGAGCGATCGTTCCGATTAGAGTGAATACATATCAATAGTCATTTTTGAATATTCATATTCAGCGTGAAAAGTTGGTTCTATTTTGGCGGTACCCTCGGGGAGTTCTTCGTATTTGACCAAATCTTTTTGAGGAAAAAAATCCGGTTAGTCGTTTTTTTTTTTTTTTAATTTATTCATTTTTAATTTATTCACAAACAAATAAGGAATAACTCCACGAGAGTACCACAAAAATAAAATGCTATGCTAATTTCAAACGTCCGCATTTGATGATTTGAAATTGAGAATTTTACAAGTAGGTTAATAAGACAATTTTTGTTTTCTTACGATGGTAGGCTCAACTTTCGTCCTCCTTCTCTCTCTGATTGCTGCCATTTCTCTGATTCTCGTTGTTTTATTGTTTTTTGTTCCTGCTTAAGTTCTTGTATTTTATAAATTGACAATATACTGGTAACATTCGCCTTGGCGAATATACACCTCTTAAATAATAATGGTTGGCTCCAATGCCCTTAAAATGTTTATAAAAATCAAATTTTGTATATCGTCAGCCATTATGTAGCGTTCCTGTCAGTCATTGCAAGGCCGGCTATGATTCTGCATGATTCTAGAATAGAGAAAAGTGCTGTCCTCTATCTTCGGTAGTTAACATTTGTACTGACAAAGCGACTAACACAAACAGACTAAGCCCATGTGAAAATGTTGGCTGTAAGATTTTTAAATAGACTAACTTATTTGAAAATAACACAAATAAGACTCCAAAATGAACAAATCAGGTGCAGTATTTTTTCAATAATAATTTTATGGGTTAACAATAATAATATTATTTTATAAAATAATAATAGTAATTTTCTTGTCAGGGCTATTATGCAATCTAGTTGCAGTAAATCCACTAAGCAATCAGAAGATCCCAACATGCCATTGTCCTTTTCCAAATCAAATGCTGCTTCTTGGTCAGCCAAAAAATCATTTAGTGGTGGAGGAAATACTGATGATTCTCCATGGTACCAGCCATTTGTGATTTCAGCTAGTGTTACAGCCACACTACTATGGTTTTGTGTCTTCAGAGAGGAAAATGATATTGATAAAGAACTTGGAAAGTCTTTATATGAAAGAGTTGATGGTATGGAGAAGAAACAATTAGAATTAGTTTTAAAGAACAATGTTCAAGGTGTGGACACAGTAGCCATTAGAAAGAGACTAGATGAACTGAAATCAAACAATTGAATTTCCTTTAGTCATTATAAATTAAATGAGGTTTAAATACATCAAGTGAAAAGAATTAACTATTAGCTCAGTATATTTTTATTTTATTTCGTTTTCGTTTTTTACGAAAAAAACAGTAGATGGCATTATTTGTTTTTTTTAAATTCAAACTTGCAGACGACACTTATTGGTTAAGATAAAATCTAAATTGGAGTTTTTGTAAAAGTGTAAAAATTGTTCCTTGAAAAACGCTTCAAGTTAGTGAATTAAGAGTCATGGATGTAAATCCCTTGGCAGTCATTTTGGGTAAGTATCCATATGATTAGAGGAATAAAGCTTAATACAAAAAAAAACTTTAATTGAAATATTGATATGGCTTAGTTGAAAATGGTAGCAAAGGAGATCGTTTGTTGTTTCGCTACCCTTATGATACGGCGACACCAAACTTCGCAAAACGAATACGCGCAAGTAAGTTACTTACGAAATTCCATATCTTGCGTGTATAGCAGCTTCAGTCTTTTCTCTGTTGTATCGTATAGAACAATTGCAAACTCCATATCCCCAGATAAGTGCTGAAGAAATGCATAAAACAAATGCAGCATATTCTAGTACAATCAGTGGAAGTGTTCACAGCTTTCCCAGCAAAGTATATTTTTAAGAAATTCTGAAAACGAAAAAAAAAACACAATTTTATCTATTTAGGTCTTATCCAATTTGTTTGCTGTGAAATCAGAATTGTGTGGGAAAAAATTTGAAATAAAAATAAATGATATTAGATTTGTAGGTCATCCCCTTCTTGTTTACCACCAAGGAGAAGGAAAAGCTGCTGGTTCAAGTCAGGAATCAATTTTGTCTTTTAATGTTATTTTTGCCCTTAAGGTAAAATATTCTATACAAAGTTTACATGATTTTCTTTATTTCATAAATATTTTCTAACATTTAGGCATCTGCAAGTCATGCTGTAGTTGACTGCTACCATGAAGTAAGCAAGAGAATAGCAGCTGCACTTTGGCACGAAGAGCGCAGAGTAGCATATTTAAGTGAAGAAGCTAAGGTTATGACATCGACTCAAGATGACGTGTCTTCGGAATTACCCGATGATCTACTAGATGTGCCTTACCATTTGATTTTACAGAGAAGTCAGCTTGCGCGGGACTTGCGTCGTGTTTACGAAGATTTGCAAATTTCAGGGAAGATACATTTGCGCATCAATCGATGGATTCTCATCAGCTGTTGTTTACCACAAAAAATCTATCACCTTCTGGATCCTGGACTTATTATTGAACCAGCAGACATTCATGCTTGCATGGAAGCGTTGAGACCATACCACGCTATTTTATTGCTGGGCGACAAAGAAAAAATCATCAACAACCTACCTCTTGATTCATCACCCGCATTGAAGCGACTGATAAATCTAGCAAATCCTCTAAAAAGTTTACAAACTTTGGCAGCTGATGCAGACTTGACGCTATCGCACGTCTTTCAGTTAGTGGGCCATATGTTATACTTTGGACACGCAACCATTATTTACCCACTGTGTGATAGCAACGTATATGTCCTTGCAGGCAGTGCCAATACTTCTCCGCAATCCAAACTAGCGGATGTCTTTTCTGAAATGTTCAATTGTGCTTGCTTAATTCAGATTATGTCCGAATTCTCTGTTCCTGTGTCTTTAAGCCAGAGAAGGAATCCGCTAGCCACTCCAGAGCAAGAATCACAAGAAATTAAAATTATTATTTGGATGCTGCAACATCATTTACTTATACAATTGCACACATATGTACAAATAGTTGTTGATGACATGCATCCGAGATCATTTAATAAGGGTTCATTTCGTAGTGCCAAAACGGTATGTTTTTGCTATTATGGCATACAATTGCTAGTTACAGTTATTACAATAGCTAATTCAGGCAAAATTGGTTGGATTTGCCCTTAGACGCGAGTAACGTTTGCAAGTCGCCAGTCAACTCCAGATGAATTGAATACAGGATCCAGCCTTACTCGAATGCCCAGCGATAGTGACATGGCTTCTGTTATAAGTGACGAGGCTTTGTCCAGTCCGCCGTCACATAAGAGCATTGGTAGTAAAGCTCCTTGGTCAATCGAAAATATTCTTTCGACCTCTCTGAGTAATACGGAAAGGGAGGCCGTCCTTCAAGTTGATGCCGCTACAAACTCAGAAGACTTTGAACTTTTCGCTCGGTAAGTTCAATAAAACAAGAAAATATCTTGTTGATATGGCAATAATTTTTAAATAATGATAAAAAGGCTTTGCAAGTATTTCCGCGGGAAACACCATCTAGAGGAAATTATGTACTTGGAAAACGTTCGAAGATCGAATCTTCTTCATCTTATTGACAAATTTAGAACTATTCTCATCACATTCGAACATGAAGATTCGGCTTGCTCTGTTTTCTACAAGAATTCCACCACTATTAATATATCTTAATATGCATATTTTTGAGTGGCAATAAAAAATGGATGAATTTTACTTGGCAGCCTTTTTTTTGTTGTATGTTAAATCCTGCGATCTTTACAGAGTTTATTTCAGGACACTACGAATGTTTTATTACCTATTAAAATATTTATTTCGCTTAACATATTACAAAATATTTCGAATCAAATTGGCGGAAATCGACAGTCCCATACTTCTTGTTTGCTAAAGCAAGAATAACCACCATATATACTTTTCCAATTTTTGCTCTACAATACAAGGATAAATGCTAATAATCATCTTCATGAAGAAGCAAAATAAATGACAACAAATGAAATGATAACCTGCAATGGTGAAATATTTCAAGCTAAAACTTTTTTAAAGAATCTTTTACTGAAAAGGCTCAAAGAGGTAGTGAGATAAATAAAGAGATTGACTGTAAAATTGTTATCATTCACAGCGTTCTGCTTCTCGGAGTTGATTTCCATTATATGCCATCGATCTTGGATGGCGGAGCATCTTGGGTCGATGATTGTCTACATCATCGATCTCCAACTCATTTCGGGCCTGGATAAACTTAGTTTTTAAAGACAGAACATCATCGCCCAACTCAGTCAGTACAGTAGACATCTTTAAAACATAGGCTGTAATTCAAGAAGTTGCATACTTTAGAAAACAAGAGTTAATATGTATGTTATGTTACTGGGCAAACCTTCGAGGTCAAAATCGAGTTGATCAGGAAGTTCAATCAGCTTAGCAATTGTTTGATGCCATTTCGGAAAACGTTCAAGTAGATTACGGTGACTTTCAACGAGATCTTCCTCCATTTCTTGTAATCGGAATGCCGCTTCATGAAACGAATATAATTCTGCCGAAAGTTCTTCTTCTTCTTCCTAAAAAAGAGATTTTAACTCCATAAAATTTGAGAATTTTTCAACTTATACAAACCGTGATCAATTGTAGGTTAGGTTCCGAGATTGACGGGCTCGATTTAAACAGATTTGGTTCATTTTCGGAAGGATCACTAACTTCCACAGCTAATTCTTTCACACGATCAGCATACCTGAGTGTGTTCAGTGAATGCTCACAAGAGGACATACCAGGACTTATCATTGCGATCTAAGAAGATGGAAAAAAAAAAAAAAAAAATTAATAAAAAAGCGCAAGTTAATCTACTTACAACCTCTGGCCTGTATTAAAATTTACCATGCAAGTTTTGGATTTTTCTCCTATAAAAGAATCTTTCAACACTTGAGTCAATTTCGAAGCGCGAAAGGGAAGGTGCGCTCCTCGTCGCCCAAGAGCCCTTATACATTCTTTCAACGCCAATAAAGATTTGTTGATTTCTGAACCTTCCATTCCTAAAATTCACAAATAAATTGTAAAATTAAATATCACAATGAATGGTTAAAGGAGAGCTAACTCGTTTGTCGATCGGAAGAATTAGTATCTGCCCCACGTTCGTTGCCAGCAAGATCAACCAGAGAAAATTTGCCGTGAAGGCGAGAAGCAGCTCCGGAGCGAAGAATAATTTGAAATACAGCATGAGAACGTGACTAAATGACCAAATAAACCATTTTTAAAAAATCATTCATCTTAAAACAAACCATTACCGAATTTGCATTTGCCGCTGTTTGACCACTAGTCCTCATTCGACTACCATGACGTATAAGATCCAACACCTGATCGACAGATTCAACAGTTCTCTCACTTAAACCCACTACTTGAACTTGTTGTTTTCCATCTTCCAATACGCGTAGTTTTGCTTTAGCATTCAGTAAATCAAAAACCTAAGAAAACACATGAATAACAGTGAAATAGAACAAGGATGTAAAAAAATTACTTTTCCTGAATAAATTTCGAAAAACGACGCCGATACTTTAAGATGAAGATCGCGGTATTTTGGCTGTTGAATTTTTCTGAAAACATCAGTAGCTGTTAAGACATAAATTCCGTTACCACAGTTCTGATTTTTTCCCTGAATGAGTACCCATAATTTACAAACTTCAGCTAAAGCGGCATCAGAATTTGTAACACTTTATTGTACCAGAAACTCTCCGCCCATAGTGTGAGTCTTACCACTTCCAGTTTGACCATAAGCAAAACAAGTGGCCATCCCTCCTTCAAAAAGTGTTCGTACCAACGGTCGTGCAGTGCATCGGTAGACTATTTCATTGTTGCAATTCTCGTCGAAGGCAAAATCAAAGCGAAATTGCTGGTTCTCCAAAAACTTTGTCAAATCCACCTTTACAGAAAAATTAAGTTAGTGGAAAATTGTTAGGACAAAAATTAAGTTAGTGGGAAATTGTTAGGACAAGTATAAGACAATTAAGGCCACATTGTTAACCTTCAATTTTGGCTCATGTACTATAATCCTCTGTTTGTCAGGTATAGATACTATATCGACTTCCTTAAGGTCAGTTTCTTTTTTGTTCATTGGTCTTTTCCGAACACAAACAGTGATCTGAGGATCAGAATTTCCTCTATCAACAAAATCAGTATCTCGAATAGGATGATAATCCAATGAAGCACAAAATTCCCTAAAATTGTAAAAAAATAAAATTCAATAGCAGAAAAATTAATTAAATAGTATACTTAATCATTGCTGAAAATTCCCAGTTTATATTTCCTGGATCTTTTTTCATTAAAGTCTTTTTCTCTTCTCTTGACTCAGCATTACGGATTTTCCTTTCTTCACGATTTTTTTCTAATCTTTCCACTTCTTTAGTGGGATTAGTACGGCGCCTAGCTAAAATATTAAAAGTTAAAATATAACCTGGAACTTGTTTACTTAAAAAACATTGCAACTCTATGCACTGACCAATATTAGCCACTGGCTGTGTTCTGGCATGAAAATTAGGTAATCCTGGGGTCAAATTTTCTCCAGATGGGACAACTGGTAATTTAGGAGTATTTGATTTCATACCACCTAATGCAACACACAGTCACACACATACTTTCTGATTTTTATTAAATTTTATTAAAACTTGTCAATACTTTGAGGAGTGTGGCTGTCCCGTGAATTAGAAACAGCTGCATTCTTAGAGCCTGTTGTCGCCCTTCGAGACTTAAATTATAGAATAAAGAAGGAAAGGTTTTTTCATGACGAAGAATTAAGATAGATTTTCTCGTAGTTAATATAATGGGGTATATACGTACATACTCGTATAGAAATAGATTCCAAACTTTCCTTTTTTAAAATGACATGTGTGAAATAAATCAACATTGCCAGAAAATATATAGATGCACTGAAAGCAGAGCAGAGAGCACTAGCAACTACAGCAGTACGAAAATTTTTACAAACCACGTTTTTTGGTGTGGATTTGGTAGTCGGATGATTCGGTGTGCCTTCTGAAGATCCCGTAATTAGATGAGGGTTAAGCGCAAGTATAATTTCGATTTCAATCTACAAGTCGCAGAGTATAAGCAATTCGTAAAGAGAATAGATTATTTTAATATTTAATTAATCACTCATGCCACATCGACGAGGCTTTTATTTTTTACTCCATTTACCTCTTTAGCTTTAGTTTCCCCATTCTCGAGCCACTCTACCGTTACAGTACGATTCAAAGCGTTCAAGCAACTTATTTTGGCGGGATGAATTCGACCTGAGATAGTGAGAAATCAAGATTTTGTTTAAGTTGCTTACGGACACGTTCAACCCGAAAAACAACTTCACTTACGATCAGTCCTTTTTATATCAACATTTAAGCCTACAAAAACTCGATCCATTTTAATGAAACGTGCGCTGGAAGTCACTCTCAACTACCAACTAGTGAACTGTCCTGAGTGTCCTCCAACAATCTCTGAATTCAACTGCTTACATTTCAATTGCAAAAAGCGAAAAAGCGGCAAAAAAGGCTACTAACATTATATGCCCTTGGGCTTAGATCAGAACGCAAGAAATTTGACAACGTTTCTTTAAAAATAAATTCAACGTCAAAAACTCAAAATGTTTTTCGTCTGCTTGTTGTTTTCGCAATAATAATATCGCCTTATCGCGTCAATAAACTAATCAAGCGGACTGGTCTAATTAAATAGAAGAAAAAAAACTGCTGTTTGCCACGCTATTTATAAATAATGAACTGTTCATCAAATTTACTGTTCGTGACAGTTCCTAAATCCGTAGAGCAGCTGTCAAAACAACTGCAATCGAAAATTGTTGATCCACTCATTCTCCAAACACTGATAGACTGTAATTCTGTTCCTTGTAATGCAACTTTAGAGTAGACTAACTAAACATTGTTAAATAGTTTCGAATCGCTATTGGAATGGAGAAGAAATATGCCGTGAAGAATGGGAGAGCCTTTTGAAAAACTCATACCTCCCACTCACTATTTTTGAAAATCTTTTTTCTGGAGTTCTTATTTTAACCCTTGCAGTTTTTCAAATCCCTGAAAAATTATTTACACCTGAGCTGGTTTGTGCTGAATTAATTGCATTTGGGTAAATAATCATAATGTGGTATTCATGCTTTTGTGCAGCACAAATCCTAATATATGTCTATTCATTGGTATTGCAGACTGGCAGTTGAACAGGCAGAACAGATTACCCAATTAAAAGCCACTTCAAATTTTAAAATACCCAAACTTCCTAAGCTTAATGATGTCAAGTGGAGAATTGATGTCACCATATCTACTAGGTAAAATAGAGTTTTCCATGCTGTTTACATAATTGTCTATACCAATAAATAAATCTCATTGAAATAGTAATGTAAGCAGAATCTTAGAGCCTTGGATTTTGATGGAACTCAACTTAGAATCAGGAGACCAGAAAACTATACACTTTCCCTTAGCTCAATTTCATAGTTTGCGGTATCAAGTGGCTTCGTGTTTAAATCAGTTCACCAAACTCCCCGTTTAGTTATGTATAGGGCCTACTGTTATAAAGCCTATCTATTATTGTGAAATCTGGTGTTAAATATAAAAAGTTTTACTATTCACACAATTTACGCCTTTCTAGCAAAATTTAAATTGGGCAAATAATGCTTCCTTTTAAAGTCAATAGTAAAATCTCGTTTAGAGATTACTTCACCGGAATCTATGTAACCAAAGTGACATCAGTCGACCTAATTAGTAAGAGACCACATAAAATTTGTTTCATTCAATTCTGATGAAATCACGGAGTGTCAGAGCAACCGGAAATTCTGCGGTTTCGTACTCCTTCCGGAGTCGGAATGCAAGTATAATATAAAGTACCATCATATAAAGTAATTACGCCCCAAATCGTCTATAAAAGAAAGAACAATTTTCTAAAATCTTAGTTCATGTTGTTTTTAACTTTTTGTAGTGTAGCGTGAAATAAAAAATGAAGGTTTTCGCCGTGTATCTGCTGTTGTTATCGCACTCTTTATTTGCTGTAGGAATATCGCAAGCGATTAATGACAACGGCAGTTCAAAATATTTACCCAAGTTCCAGACAAATTGTGCATTTCCGCAGCCCACGTCAGCCCTCTGTACCCACTGGCCGAATGCAAAATCTTTAAGCAAAGACGTATATATTATCTTTCCTTACTCGTTCTTAGATGATTAATATAAACGTAGAAATATTTGAATCATTTCATTGAAACGCCTTTTCCTTAACAGGTGGTCTCTTTAACGGTTACCATGTCAAACATAGGAAGGGTTACTTTTTCAATGATTGCCAACATTGAATTAAGTCTCTTTGTGCTGCAAATGACTAAATGTAATGTATCTGACATTGAACCTGATGCTTTTGATACTCTGGTTCGTCTAAAAGAGATTAACTTGAGTGGAAATCACCTGAAACATGTCCCGGCTAGACTCTTTGCAAATACTAAGGCTATTGTGAAAATAGATTTGAGCAATAACCATCTAGAGATTCTTAACGAAGGCCTATTTCAAGAACTTCTAAATCTAAATATTCTTGATCTAAGCGGAAACCGCCTTTCTAACTTTCCAGCAAATCTTCCTCGGGTTCTCACTTCCCTTAACTTGGAAAACAACTTCATAAATGTAATTCAAAACAACGTAAGGCTGTCTAACTTACAGTATTTAAATCTATGCCAAAACAGAATTAACTATTTCAAATTTAACGAAATGGACTGTGCCAAGCTTAACACTTTGTGTTTAGACGATGGAGTAGTTCGTCTAATTCATAGAGATACAGGTAATTACTTTGTAAAGTTTTAATTTAAGAAATACTGTATAGTGTATTTGGAAACGAAAATAACGAAAGTGAAAGATTATGATTTTTATTATATCGACAAAGCGAATTTTGAAAATTCATTTATCGTTTATATCGCTTTTGATACGCTTTTATGATCATTTTTTGCTACACTAAAATTTGGTCAAACAAAAACAAAAATTTTTATGTTGCTATCTTTGCTATTAACTAATCTTCATCTAAAAACTGAACTTTCATAAAGTTTTTTTTTCGCGGTATTTTTAGGGCTTCGTCAATTTAACGACCTACAAGAATTTACAATAAAAGGACAAAAGTCTAAAAATGAAAAATTGACCATTGGCCACCTTGGAAGCATTGGAGGTTGTACAAAACTTCGAAAGCTGAGGATTGAACGATGTGACTTGGTATCTTTAGCGATTTTGGCTCAATTCAGTGAGCTTGATACACTTGAGTTGAAGGAGGTGTATGTGGAGACTTCTATCTCCCCTTCATTTTTTAATGGCTGCTCGAATTTGAAGACACTTGATTTGACTGGCAGTCCAAAGCTCGCTCAATCAATTCTGGGAAATCAAGAAATCCGAACTAAATTGCAAAAATTACACACACTGACAGCAAAAGATTGTGATATAATGAATCTGAATTGGATACCAGAAAAAATCGACGTGACATCTCCATCTCGTCCTTTACCATTCCCGTCGCTCTCTATTGTGGACATTTCTGGCGATAACAGTTTCAATTGTTACGATCAGAGTGTGAAGAAGGCACTTTGTCGCTTTGATAATTTAAAACGAAAAGAAAATCCTCAATTGAAAATTGCTAACAGAAATTTCATACTCGAAAACCCAAGTAGCACAAACTGTCGTCAAACAATATTAGCAACTTCCATTCTTCAACTGAATTTCGATGACTGTCAGGAAGAAACGGATTTTTCATCATCTGGACGACCAGATTATTCAACGCCAAGTACAACTGTTGAGGAGTCAGTAACGGAAGAAATTTCAAAACCTAGAACTGATGACGACACCGATTCTCATGTTCTATATATAGTTTTGGGTGTAATTTTTATAATCCTTTTTCTCGTGGTGATTATCTTGGTTTTCTTTTATTTTCATAGGCGTAAATGTGTGGAAGTTTCACCTACAACTAAACAAAGTTTTGATAATCCGCAAACCATCCAATCTGATGTATAGGCGCAAAGCGCAAAGGCTTGACCTATAGAAATAGGCGGAAATAGGGGTTCTTCATTGCTGTTATTTCTGATATATGCATAAACTTGATGCAGTGTGTTATTATCATATTAATGTGTAATTGTGTATCACTTTCCAATTAATAGTGTATGGCGTAAAAAAATAAACTGAATATAAAAAATAATAGCGTACAATTTCTCATTTATGGTAGTCCGGCCGGGTTAGCGAAAAGTTTATGGTTATATAATCCTAAACAAATTGTAACAACTTGTTTTTTACATGAGCTGTGTTGTGTGTTTTTAGTTTTTACCATCCTTTTCTATGCCCTGGTAAAAAGCTCCCGAAAAATGTTTATATTTAGTATATTTATTATCAATTTCAAAATATGTGTTTTTGTGATCCGATAAAAACAATTGAAATAAAGAAATATTTTAATTTTGAAAAATGAATTTTGTTTTTTATTACTTTTTCTAGAGTTAGCATAAGTTAAGTTTACGTAACCTTAAACGTATTAAATCACCAGCTACTTTGAGCAGGACACCTCTTTTTTTTTCATCGCATCACAAAAACACACAAATTTTGAAATTGATAATAATTATACTAAATATAAATATTTTTCGGGAGCTTTTTACCAGGGCATAGGAAAATATGGTCCCATCCATTCGCAGTTCATGTAAAAACAAATTATTACAATTTGTTTAGGGTTAAAAATAAAACCTAGCCCGACCGGACTATAGACTTTAAAATGCCCTCCCATAGGACGAGAGAAATTTCTCCCTCTTTCGGGGGAAAAGGGGTGGTCTCTCCCTTTCGGGGAAAAACGGGAGAAATATGGCAGGACATTTTTCGACAAGCGAAATAAAAAAACTAGAGTCGCATAGGCTGCGACTTCGACTCTGCGAGCGAGAGCTTGCAGTGGTGGCAGCACTACTTCTATTTTGTCTCTACGCATATATTTGTATCATAATAAGGTCTAAAGTTACAAACATACAAAACATTTAAAATCTGTTAATTACCAATAAAGAATTTGCATAAAAAATTCAATTAATTAGTTATAAATTAAATTTCTAACTTCATTGTAACAGAGCTGCATTCCATTATTTCCATACTAGTAATCTGTGGCCAGTTTTGGGGCAAGCATAACGGAAACATGAGAATTTGTTACGTTAATGTTTATAGTTCACCTTAGCTATTGAAATACTTTTTTTTTCAAGAGTAAGAGGCAAGTTGAACACCAAACATAAAGAAAATCGTGCATCAATATTAAATTCTTATAGTTTTCTTCTGCCAGTAATTTTTTAAATTTCATTTCTCTTTCCCAACGATTAAACAGTACGAATAAATTTGAAAGGCATTCGGCCTGCAGAACCTTAATTGTTACCAATCGGCCTAAGCCTGACGAACCTTATTTTTACCAAACGGCCTACGGCCTGACGAACCTTATTTTTACAAAACGGCCTACGGCCTGACGAACTTTTTTTTGGAAAATTCTGGGGCATTTCAAATTCTTTACACTCACGTAAGTTTAAGTTTTTTATTTTTAAATTTTAGATACTTAAATTTGTTTTATTCTTTTCAGAAATCATGGGAAGATGACACGTTGGTGCCCGTGCTGGAGAAGAAGGTGTATAAACACACGGCCTACGGCCTGATGAACCTTATTTTTACCAATCGGCCTACGGCCTGACGAACCTTATTTTTACCAAACGGCCTACGGCCTGACGAACCTTATTTTTACAAAACTGACGAACTTTTTTTTTACCAATCGGCCTACGGCTTGTCGAACATTATTTTTACCAATCGAAATAAAGATTGACTTTTCATACGAAAGATATTGTTTATTGACTTTCAATTACAAAGTGTGAAATATTTCGAAAAAAGTGACCAAAATAGGTAATTTTGAGTGAGCAAACTGAGGCTGACTTAATTTTGAATAGATAATTTAGATATTTCAAAAATGTTGACTAATTGTGGTTTTTAATTGAAAATTGATTGGCGTGTTAAATTCAAGAAAGGACTTCGGAATAAACAACGTTTTGAGTGAAGACCTTAACTTTATCAAGGGGATTATTCGAAGATTTAAGGCAATTGCCTTGCTTGATACTGTCAATGCAAAGTACCTTAATCCCTTCTCTTGACGTGGCCCTTGAGAATGCGACGTAAAGTTGGCCGTGGCTGAAGACTGGTTCTGGAAGGTAAATACCGACGCGATCAAATGTCTGGCCTTGCGATTTGTTGATCGTAACAGCAAATGCGAGCATGATAGGAAACTGAGTTCTGTTTAAGTTAAAGGGTAGATCGGAGTCGGCAGGGGACATGGTTATTCGGGGCAGGAACACTTTACGCCCCTTATGTTTCCCAGCAGCTATGACTGCTAGGATGACGTTGTCACGGAGTTCTTTTACAATCAACCTAGTTCCATTACACAAACCCTGTCGGGAATTAATATTCTTTAAAAGGATCACAATTGCTCCGATTTTGAGTTTTAACTCATGTGGTGGTATTCCTGAAACATGGAGGGTGTTAAGGAATTCCGTTGGAAAATTAGCCACTTCCTCTGGGTCTTCTGATGAAATTGAGTCCATACTGTTGTACGTTTTCAAATCACCAGGCATCTTATTGATGATTAAATTGTTAATATTCAAACAATCCCGGTTTTTTGGGCAAAGTATGGCCCGGTTAGTAATACTCTCCACAACGTCTATTCGTAAAAAATAAAGAACTTGAATGATGTGAAGTTAGGAATGAAATCTTACACAAATTACCATGATCGAGAAGACGCGCAGGATCACCAAAAACGTGGTGAATGAGAGTTTCTAATTTTTGATCCAAGATTAGAAAATCCTGTGGTATTTCGATGACCCCTGGACTCAATGAAGGAATCCTAGTAATAAAGAAAATAATTATTTCATACCATTAACAATACATTTAATAATATTTATCCCAACCTGGGAAGAGTCCCGTTTCCCAGTGTGATGAGCCAGTCAGCGTGCTCCTGACTACCCGCCACGGTCCGCATGTTTTGATGTAGTTTCAGCTGTTGAAAATGGCACCAAGTTGGGCAATTTTTGATGATCGTTTCAACCACTTTAACCCTGTTGCCATGCTTGACGACCGGGAGACACTGTCGGAAATCCCCTCCCAGAACAACCACCTTGTTTCCGTAAGGCAAGTTGTTTTTCATAATTTTCCGAAGAATTTTTTCCAATGCCTTTAGAGCGTATCTAGTCATCATAGTGGCTTCGTCACAGATGATGAGGCTTGCTTCACGAATCAATTTTGCGATGTAGCTATTTTCTTCGATTTTCGATGTTGTGGTGTCAGTGATGGGTGGGTAGATTTTAAAAGTGGAGTGGTAGGTGGCTCCGTGAAGCAAAAGTGTTGCAGCGATTCCAGTAGATGCAACCATGATCACTGTTTTTCCTTGACCTCCCAGGACGTTGCCGAATGTGTTGTACATAAAGGTCTTCCCAGAGCCACCTGGACCGTCTAAATAAAATTGACGTGGCAGAGTCAAGTTTGTGGGTTGATTAATTGGGGCCATAACTTGGTCGAAAACTGAACGTTGGCCAGTGTTTAATTGGGCCACCATTGTCTCCCCCATCAATCTTTTTTCTACCCTCGTAGTCTCGCCATCCCCGTTTTCGTTAACAACCAGCTGATTGATCATCTGAAAATCTGGCAACGGCAGATGGAACTCTTCTAAAGTGCGACCGTTCATCTTCAGACCATCTTGAATAGACTTCAGTGAGAGATTCTTCGCGATTTCAGGATTGTGTCCGCTTCTTATATAGTCCTCGGAGAGGTGAAGAAGATTGTTTTCAAAAAGAAGAAGTGCGTTTGTCGGCGAACACTGACAGCAAATGTCTACATAAAGTTGCCGCAATTCCGCTGGCATTTGAAATTCGACAGCCTCCCGCATCACTCGTTCCCAAGTAGTATCGTCTTCGAGAAGGTTTCTTGCGATGGCGGCAGCCCTGAAACATGATATATAATAGAGATTTAGAGAAACAAAAAATGTAGTTATAGAGCTCAAAAACTTACTTGAACGTTGGATATATAACATCGTTGTAGGTTCTTAGACTCTCAAAACTGACAGCCCCCTTAACGGAGATTAGAAGCAAGCGAAGACAGAATCGTTCGATTTGCCGAATACTAACAGAATAGATCCTGCCGATTACGTTGGTCATTCCTAACGCGAGGCTTCCACCTACCGTCAAAAACATAATGAAGGGGAATTTCCCTGTAGAAAAATTGTCTAGCGGCAGGGTCCGTTAGATTTAAATTAAACCAAGCAGTGAGAGTTGTATTTTTAGAGGCAGCTTTTTCAACAGCCTGCTGTTCCAATTCAGGTGTGAAGACGACTGTCTGTTCTCGAGGAAGATGAACTGCTAATCGTATAACTGGATGGGATCGGTAGGTCAAAGGGAACTTTGACATACGCCAGAAGGCTTCGGGTGCACTGACATACCTATTATCCTGGAACTGCTTTATCTCATCCCACTTGATGGCTGACACAGCCCCTGGTTCTTGCGAATCTTGGGCACCTTGTGTCCCGATCACGGTTTCTGTTTCCATGCAGTCGTGCCCCTTATAAAGGTATTTGAAGAGGTATTTGATGCTCTTGATGGAAGCGCAAAACTCGAGGTTGATGTGCGAATTGAATTTCAGAGATAAGTAGGGGTTGTAAGGTACAACCCATCTGTTGTCCACGTGATACACCTTGTTTCCATATGATAAAGGGGAGGATAAAATGAGACCACTCAACCCACCTCGAGACCTCGAGACCAGATCAATAGACCTTTTTCCATTTGCTTGGTATCGGCACTAGCCAAAAGTCGTGCGGCTAGTCGACTAGTGCGCACCATGGCGGGGGATAGCCGAAACTTGCTGCCTCTTTTGCTTGACTGAAGCCAAGTCTGAAGTACGTTCTCTACTTGCATGAAATTTGGAGGGGGACTACTTGAACAGTTGAACGTCGTGAAAATCACGAACAGTAGTCCTCCCTCTAAAATTTGGGGGGGACTACAGTCGGGGGGACCAGTGTCCGGGAGGGGGTGGGGACTACAGTTGGGGGACTCACGTTGCATTCCCATTTATGGGGAGACCACTATCCGGATCGGAGGGGACTATAGTCGGGGGGACTACAGTTGAGGGGGGGGGACCACTGTCCGGGAGGGGGTGGGGACTACAGTCGGGGGGACCAAAGTCGACATGCCGATTACATGAATTTCCTCAATCAAATGAGAATGTCTCGTCCAGGGGCCGTATTCTAGCCTTGACTTAAAATCTGGTCTTAAACTTACTAAAATTTCTTAAAAAATTTCCTCACGTAAGTTAGAAAAAAATGTAAGTTGGACATTTTAATAAAACCGTATTCCAGCTTAAATTTTCTTACTTTTATTTCTGAACTTAGTGTAAGTTCAAATTGTAAGATCATATTTTTCAAGCATAGAATTTTTTATTTTCTTAGAGGGCGGACCTTATCGCGACCAATAAGAATATTCGTTTCATGAGATTTTGTATAGTAATAGTTGCTGTTTAGTTTAATGTTAGGAAATTTACGAGTAGGAGTCTGCTAGAGCTAGAATTATGTTTGAAAGTTACAAGACTTTTTGATTTAACGTTAGAAACTTGACTGTGTTTTTACTTTTTAGTGCTAGTGAACAAATTACGAGAGTAAAATGGAGCAATAAAAGAAAAAGCGTGGTCGTCATTGCAAATAGAAACTTTAGTTGATGAGTACATCGTAAGAAAGGTATCTACAATTGTGTTTCTTATTAGTTTAATGTAAACTTGATTGTTGATTGTAATTGGTCTAGGGTGTTATTCTTGGCGCATTGAGGCCGGGCATTACTAAAGAACACAAAAAACATGCTTGGACAGAAATTGTTGAAGCCTTAGAACAAGCCTGCCCCGATGAACCAATTCATGATGTTAAGGATACGAAGAAGAAGTTTGGTAACATCAAAGCAATAGCAAATGCTAAGATTTCTGAATACAAGCGTAGTTTGAATGAGACAGGTATTATAGCAGAGTTTATGTAATTGATTATGACATTGAATAATTTTTTTGGTAGGAGGTGGGCCAGAAATAATTCTCAAACCGTTGCACCTGAAAATGCTGAACGAACTCTATGGAAAAACCAATGCTGCCCTTGCAGGGAACTCTATTACAGTAAATAAGACCCCGTGAGAGACGATGAAATCCCCAAAGATCTTTACGATATCATGTATGTAACGAATAAAGATTTAATCTAATACACATTAACACGTCTAATACGTAAATTGATTAAGTGTTATTCTTTGTCACCACTAGATGTTGTCACTTGATAATCAAAACAATGACACGGGAAATACTAAAACTAAGACAACAGTCAACAGTAGCTTTTAGCATTAACCTTAGCACGGAATTTTAAGAAAATAACCGCTGTAAGCCAACTAATAGTTGGCTTACAAAAATTTGCTAACTTATTAAGGTACGTTCACACGAAAGCCCTTTTCTGCGTATTGCGTATTACGTATTACGTTTTTCGTTTACGTTTTCTCTACGTAATTTTCACTTCGTTTCTGACTTACGTTAAAAACTTCGTATTCTGTTCACACTACACTGTGTACTTTTACGTTTTTAAAGTAGGAATACGCACAGCGGTTGTAGAATTTTGACGATGAATTATTATTAAGCTGATAATAAACCAATAAGTTTCAACCGAAATTCAAATAAGACAATAATCTCACTAATCTTTCTCTTATTTGAATTTTATATATAGACCTATTACTAGATAGCAAGATTCAAGTAGACAAGTAGGCCTGCGATTGTGAAAGACAGCCAACTGAAACTTGTCCAAATACAAAATGCAGAATAATTAAGACATTTGCTCCTGAGAATTAATAAACGATGTTTAAAAACTTGTGTTAACATTAAACTAATTGTATTGCTATAATGCACCAACGTGGCACACAATACAAAGTTGTACATCAAGGGTATATCATATTAGAATCAGCAGCATAGGTTACACAAAATCAATAATTCTTCACTGTAGTATTTAGAACCTAAATAGAATTGCTTTGTTATTTCAGAAAATAGTTTAATCTAATAAAAAGTATTGTTATTAACTTAACTGCAGGGGAAAAATACCAATATCATCTGCTTGCTTTTTCAACGAAGAATTTTTTTTGCTGTCTTTTCACTCTTTTGTTTACTGAATGTAATAGTCACCTTTTGGTAGTTGTAGATGTCATATTTTAAGAATTTACAAGAAATCAATGGAAATATAACTAATTGTCAATTACTGAATTTTAAAAATATTATTAGCAGAAGTAAAAAAACTGTCAATATTGATATAGTACTAAAAAGCTGAAATCAAACAAAAAACAAAAGAATGAAGACAAGCGTATGAGATTTTGTCTACGTAGTGCGTAGAACGTTCCAAAATCTTATGTAAAAATGAGAGCCATCTCATTCTTACATAGTTACGTTTTGACTTCGTTTTCACTCCGTTTTGAGTTTACGAATTACGTACTACGTAGAGCGTTGTGTGTGAACAGCTTGACGTTTCGACAAACGCAATTCGTAAGGCGAAAACGCTATACGTAGTACGTAAGATTGTACGTAAGACTGTAGTGTGAACGATACTATCTATTCTTTATTCATAAAGTATCGTTTTTTTTTTTTTTTTAAACATCGTTTATTAATTCCCAGGAGCAAATGTCTTAATTATTCTGCATTTTGTATTTGGACAAGTTTCAGTTGGCTGTCTTTCACAATCGCAGGCCTACTTGTCTACTTGAATCTTGCTATCTAGTAATAGGTCTATATATAAAATTCAAATAAGAGAAAGATTAGTGAGATTATTGTCTTATTTGAATTTCGGTTGAAACTTATTGGTTTATTATCAGCTTTATAATAATTCATCGTCAAAATTCTACAACCGCTGTGCGTATTCCTACTTCAAAAACGTAAAAATACACAGTGTAGTGTGAACAGAATACGACGTTTTTAACGTAAGTCAGAAACGAAGTGAAAATTACGTAGAGAAAACGTAAACGGAAAACGAAATACGTAATACGCAATAAGCAGAAAAGGGCTGTAGTCTGAACGCACCTTAAGACTGTAGTGTGAACGATACTTTAAGCATAAAAAGACAAGTTCAAAAAATTTCTTAAGAAAAAAAAGGTGAGTTGAGAAAAGCTAGAATACGGTTTTAGGTAAATCCAGGCATAAATTGGATTTTTAAGCAAAAAACAGTAAGTTAAGAAAAAATTCCGTGCTTAAGTCAAGGCTAGAATACGGCCCCCTGGTAAACCGCGGATTAATTCAGATCACATGAAGAAATTACAAACTTTAACATCGAATGATATTAAAGAAGATACCTTATGGCAATGGGCAATTTGGGCATCTATCGTTGTCACAAGCAACAAAGATCAGATGGTTATCAATAATTACCAATCGTAAAGCTGGGAACGATACCATAGTGTACCAAAATTTGTTTGGAAAATTCCGTGGACAACTGGCTGCAACAGTACGTACAGCTGCGTACACATACATCTATACCAGTATTTTCAAGCTTTTATTGGCTGCTTCGTAAGTGGTGCATCCGGCTATCTTACAGAAAATATTAACCCTTCTCTGGGCCTATCGAATGGGACACAGGTAAAACAGAAAAAAATTTAAAAGCATAATTAATAAACTATATATAATCACAGGTGACGTATCATTCCTTGGCCCTTCATCCTGAAGAAAATATGCACCAAGTATTGACACAAATTACGATAAACACCGGCTCAGACAGTCAGATTGCAATCCCCCCTCCGTCTACATTCACGTTGAAATTCCCAATGCTGACCCACACAAATTCATTGGAAAGTCTCTAGTTCCAAACAAGGTGGTGATACCTATACGCCCGAAAAAAAAATCAAAGAAAAGATAAATATATTTTCCCTTACGAGAACAACCTGTGGTCCTCAAAATTAGGCCACACGCAGTAGAGTTTGCCTTTGGTATCCCGGTACACACAAGATGCAAGGCCAAGCTTGCGAAAGAATCATTCTGGATCTCAAGAGCCGTCCTTTTTCACCACAAATCTACTACCACGGTCTTTATGTTGCCCTGTCTAAAGTTAAACAAAGCCAACATCTTCGCTGTTCCCGCGAAAACGCATTAAATTTAATTCTTTGTAATTTGGCAACAGAGCCCCCTTTCTTTCCTTAATTGTCATAGCTTCTTTATAGAGCAAGTGGAGAACGCGTACCCCCCTAGTTTTATGAACGCGCCTTGCGGGTGGTCGCCATCTTTACCGCAAGCTTTTTGATCGCTCTGTACCATTGTTATGGGACTAAAAAGTGATTTTAGTTTTTCGTTTGTAATAAATCATCCATAGGTACTAAAATTTTTTGAATAATTTTTTTGTAAAGGTAAGTAAACTGGCTTTCTTTTGATGTGAAATTCAATATCTTCTTGTTGTAGGATAAAGTAAAATTAAAATCGTAAGTGTAAGTTGTCTAAATTTCTCGACCAAGCCTAGTACAATTCGCCCGAGGGAAGAAGAGACGAAGAAGAAGTTGAAAGAAAAAGAGGGGGACCACCCCTTTCTTTTCCGTCCATTCTTCCCTCGGGCAGTTCTTTCCATGGCTAGGTCGAGAAATTTAGTCAACATTACACTTTTCATTTTAATTTTGCTTTTCCTTACAAAAAAAGATTGCCATTGAAAAACCAACTAGATCAAGGAACCAGAACTGGTTGACAGATTAGCGCCAATGTAGCACAGTGTAGCACAGGGAAATGAGAAAAATCAAGAAACCATTTGCACTACTATAGCTGAGGTAAGAAGCTTCACCAAAGGTCTCCTCTCAACGATATAGGGCTCTTCGGGATCTGTTTTGTTTTGCCGTTTTATCTGGCAACGCAGCAAAAAATTTAACTTGTTTTTAAAGTGTGGGGAGAACGTACGAATTAGTAGCCCAGCAATTTTTCTTTCCTCCGCCCGGAGTGGAGCTTGTCGTAGCAGGTTACCCGTTCTCCCAGCGCTTTCTTTGTTAAAGACGACCGCCTCATGCTTATTGCGCTTCTTATTGTCCACACTAAAAACCTATGTATGATAGCAAGGAAAGAATTTAATATTTTAACGTTAGATTATTCACAACAAAAGTTTTTGTTTTGGTGCCGAAACGGACATAATTGGTGCCGAAACGAACACAATTGGTGCCGAAAAGGCTGGTTAATTTCATATACGAGGGCATTTTAAATACAAGGGGGGACCATGCGTTTTTGTATGGGTGCCGAAAACGCCAAAATGAAAAGTGCCGAAAAAAGTGCCGAAACAGGTGGACACCATCTCATATTGTGTTTCACATTTTGCCTACTGGTATCCTCATCCATCATTCTCTCATTTACATTCCCTCATTACTCGCAGTCAAGTTCAATAAAGTGGAGTCAGAGCGAGTCAGAGCAAGTCTTTTTACTGGTTCCCTGTTTAGCTGGGACATTCGCATTCTACCACTTCAGCCCCTTCAAATTAATTTAAATTTTTTATTTGATCTCAAACCACCTCTTGCACTGACAGATTGGATTCAAGGATTTGATCAAGAAAGTAATTGGAGTGGCACATACATTTTTACAAACAATCAATCATCAGGAAGAAAACTCATGAAGAGGAAGGATTCAACAACAGAACATGTTTGGAAGATAAAATTCCGTTCTATAAACAAACAGCAGTTGACAAATGCCAGGAATCTGGAAAGATCGTCGGTACGATTTTTTTCTTTGTTTCAATATCTCACGATAAAAAAATGATTTCTTCTTATTTTATAGATGTCATTGGTGGACTTTACGAAATCGGTGAAATGATTACCATCAAAACTGCAAAAGCTTCAACAAAAAGGGAAATCAAGATCATTGATCAATCTAACAACAAGGTAAGAAAAACTTATTTACAAAATATATAAAAGATAATTAACAATGTATTTGCCTTCAGGTCACGATCACAATGTGGAATACGATCGCTGAAAAAATCCTAATAGCGGTTAAAAATTTAGAAGATGTCGTTGTAGCATCTACAGGAACAAAAATTTCGTGAGGTAGCCATTTGGAACGATTTCCAAATCATTTTATTCGAGGTTGCCGTTTGGTTTATTTATGTATTTCGCTCCTCCCTCCCGTATTTTTGTCTTTTTGCTCTCTCCGTTCTTTGTCCTTTATATGCATTAAACGGGAGGGGGTAGGAAAAGACATAAACGAACCTAACGGCAACACCGAATAAAATGATTTGGAAATCGTTCCAAATGGGTACCTCACGAGATCGTTTATATCTCGGCCAATAATTTATTAAAAAAAAATCCTTTTGGATTCCAATAGAGGAAGACCTAAGGAAATTTTTCCAACAATTAGTTTTTTTATTCGGCCTGTGGACCGAGAAAAGCGATGCACTCCGAGGGGTCCGGAGGGGTCGAATTCTTAATTTCACGATTTCTATCACGAATTTCTCCCAAATTGTGGGAGATAGAAACCCAGTCTTTGCGCCATTAAATCCGCCGTGAAATTCTGAACAAGAATAATCTGTTTCGGAATTAGTACGGCCATTTCCGGATTTAGTTTAAAAATTGGCCTCCCCCAAAAAGCCGGTTTTTGGACTACTTGAGTGGGAGATCGCTTGTTAAAGCGAGTAAAAGAATGACATGTCACAGGCGTGACGAGACGGTTAATAAGACTGACAATTGAGCAGACGAAATGAAGAAGGCATCGGAAGCGCTAATCGTGGGCGGTGGGAAAATATGAAAAGAATAAAAGAAATAATGAGACAAATAATGAGAGCGGTAAGAAAAGTGATGGACAGCGCCACCACATGGATTTCGCGGAAACATCCTCCCCCGAGGCCAGAATGGACGAGCAAGTTTCTAGAAAGTAAATGTGGGTCGTCTTTGGGGGGTGATAATGTGTTCCGCCACGATAGAGTAGGTATTCTGGTATGGAGATGCGCGTTTGCGAATCCAGAGACCGAGATCGTTGAGGCTCCGATATTCCATTCCTCCTTTCTTTCCCTCGTTCCAAGTGGATCGATCAAGGAGGGACAAGCGTTGACAAACCTTCTCTCCCGTAGATCGATCTCCCCCATGGCGGTCAGGTGATTAATGAAGACTTCGTTAGGAACGGCTTGTTCGGTAATGTTGGCACTGGTTGACGGAAGACGAAAGCTGGATATCCCCAACGGAAAGAACGACGGCTATTAACACGTAGAGTGGTCCAGCTGACTGGAGAGTCGGCAGAAGTTACTGCAGAATTGAGATATTCAGCTGAATGCCGAGAGAAATTGAACTGATGATGTCGAGACAACAAACAGCTGAACGAGGAATGACGACTTTACAAACGAGATGTTCAACAGAATAAGAGGAATTATAACGAGTATGTCGGTACAGAATGATCAGCTGACTGAGAGAAGTTAGCCGCGAAGCTAAGACGAGATACACACTTGAAGCTGAGAAAAATGGTGGCTGACCGGAAGTAAAGGTAGCAACGAGGCTGAATCGCTGACGGTAGAAAAGAAGCTGGCTGGAAGCAGATTTGCGACGAGGCTTGACTGGCTGAATGGCCAGTAGAACGTAGAAAGAAGGCTGGCTGCAAGAATAGAAGCAGAGGATCGGTACGACGAATGAACGGCCGAGTGGTGAACAAGTGAAGATGGGCTGCAAGGATGAGCAGCAGTGAGATGAACCAATTAGCTGGAAGTGTAAGCAGCAAGAAGCTGAGTCGAGACAAAATTATCTTGAGATGAAACTTATGAAGCTGATCAACAAGGCTGGACCAGCTGGCAAGGAAGAACAGTCGAAGTCGAGATGAGACTACTTGAGGTAAAAGTAGATGAAGCTGGAATAAAACAGCTCCGGTACGAAGGACCAAATGTTCCCACTCTTGGAATTTGACGGCTACTCTGGTCGTGAATCAGAGCAGAGAGTGGTGGAAAGAATCCCTGGACTTAACTGCCTAAATGATTGTATTGAGAGATGGGCAGTTGCTGCATGTAAATGGGAATGGACGAATGCAAATGAGACTGGGAAATGTGTGTCATGTAACACGAGTGAGACAAGAAGGTGTAGGCGAATAAATGTGACACAAGCTCAATAAGACGTGAATGAGCTAAATGGGAATACGGACGTGTACACAAATATGATTGTGACAAGTGACGTAAGAATTTGGAATCACAATTGCTGCTACTGGTTGTAAATCAGTAGCAGAGTAAAAGGTAAAAATAATGATACGCGTGAAATGGAAGTGTGAGGTGTGGTTCCTGGCAATGACAGGTTACCAACAGAACGTTAACAATATCATCCACGATCAGTGGAGAGAGAATTGGGAGAACCCAGAGCCAGAAAGAAGCGAACAGCGTGCAATTCACGCGAGTATGACTTAATAAAGCGAGTAAAAGAATGACATGTCACAGGCGTGACGAGACGGTTAAAAAGACTGACAATTGAGCAGACGAAATGAAGAAGGCATCGGAAGCGCTAAGCGTGGGCGGTGGGCAAATATGAAAAGAATAAAAGAAATAATGAGACAGATAATGAGAGTGGCAAGAAAAGTGATGGACAGCGCCACCACATGGATTTCGCGGAAACACTGCGTCGTTGCCTTTCATTTTTAACACCGAATACGCGACACTAGCCTTAGTGGGAAATTACTTTTAGCGCTATAAATATCAAACGGTAGCATATATTTACACAAACTCTTTGAAATTTATTGATAAATATATTAACCTTTAATTTAAGACCATTAATAGATTTTTACTATTTTTAATTTGTAAATTATGATTTTCTATAGATTTGAATTTGCTGTTGGCCAATAGCAGCAAAGTTGTCCCCCCCCCCCCCGAAAGTTAACATAACAAAACAAAAGTCAGCTAGATCCAGACCCCTCCTCAGGGACAACTTGCTCAAAAAAAGAGAGCGTTGTGGTTTGGGGGAGGGGTTAGAAACAAAAAATATAGAGAAACGCGAGTATATGAAAAACCAAGGACTCTTTATTTCTGAAGAATACAAAAATCTATCAAAATATAACAAATCCGCTGTTTTTTGTTTTCTTTTAATATCTTGTTCATCCACCTTCCGCGTCAATAACCTTCTGAAGACGTTGCGGCATGCTTTCAATTAAACTTTGAAGGTAAACCTCGTTATTCATAAGTTTTTCCCATTCAGTTCTGACTAATTCAAACAACAAATTTGCATTGTTGGCATCACGAGTGTGATAAGGCATCCCTTCGTCAGTCCTAGCTTTTGTTAGTTTACAAACAAGATAGCCCCATACATTTTCAATAGGGTTCATGTCTGCACCCTTTGTTGGCCAATCTAGTGCAACGAGCTGTGCATGATGTGCCATCCATTCTCTAGTGTGCCCTGCATTATGAATCGAAGAACTAAATAAAAATAGTTATTTTTTAAGATTATCGACGTATAATTTATTATCATTACTTGTCTTGAACGAAAACCACGGGGTCAACAATGGAAAATTCCGCTATTACATAAGGCAGCAAAAATCCTTCTAACACGTTTGTCACGTATTGGCGGAAGTTAAATTTTTAGTAACGCAATACAGCAGAGTTATTCCTCCCAACCACATTCCACCCCATACACTCACTGTTGTTCTGCCACTTCTTTTAATAGAATAAATATTTTCTCGGTTGAATCTCTGTTTCGGTGGTTGCCGAATTCTTGGTTGTCCGTGCACTGCAGATGACCATGATTTTTCGTCAGTGAAAACAACCCACCGCCAAAACTCTAATGGATAGTTCACATAACGTCTTGCAAAATGTAAGTGGGCTGCACGGTGTTCTTCAGTTAGTATATCTTTAATTGCCGCAATACGAGAATGCATTCCCGATTTTGTTAGACGCATTGAAATAGAGTTTTGCGATAAGCGATCAAGTCCAACATTTTCCGCAATATCCAACGAGTTTTCAAAGTTGTTAATGACGGCTGGATGAAATAAAAATAAATATTAGGCGTTTACATTGCGTTTTCATGTTTTACTGCATAGATTTTTCATTTGTATGTAGCACTATATGTAGTATTACATGTACAGTGACATAAAGCATAGCCTACTAAATGTACTACATAATGCCTGAACCATGGCTATCTCGCCCGTGCGTTGGTTTTTACCGATGTCCTACCTCCTTTTTTTCAAGGTCGAATGGACTGTGGCGCAACCTACTGGGGCAGAAGAACAACTTAAAAAAAAAACTTTTTGTTTGTTTTTTAAACCTCCGCTCAATATTACTTGCTTTGAATGAATACTTGCTTTATAATGAATATTTCAAAATTATATACAAAAATACATACAAATAATTCTTTCTTTTAATATTTATGAAGAAAGAAACCAGCGATATTTGCCTGCGTTCTCCGAAGGGCTTCATTTATTAATTACTTAACGCACTTTTTAATGCAATAATCAATTCAACAGATGAAACATGATAAAGCCTTTTAAACTTCGTTTGCAAAAGGTTTATGTAACTTCATTCATTATTACGAATAGTTTTGGTTGTATTATTACTTGTTGTAATGGTTAAAATAGTATTGAAGAAAAATCTATTCATTTATTATTTTTAGGTAGCTATTCTAGTAGAGCGGTAAAATTTAGAAAAAGGTCTAATGCAGTCCAGAGTTCGAAAAATCCATCTTGACTTTAATTTAAATAAAATTTTTACCCGATTACCCGGGTTTGCCGGTTAAACCCGAGTATTTATACCCCCCGAGAGTAGAGCAAACCACAACGCGTACCCCAGCCATGGCAACGCAGCTCAGGTCAAATATGCAGGGACGTGATTGGTAATTGGAACCACCAACGAACCTAATATGGCCGATGCGAAAAATTAAAATCGAATAAAAAGTAAAACGTATGATTTTAAAATTAAATTAAATTATAGCTAAGATTAGGTTATACAATTGGGAACACTAAAGTACCCCTGAAAATGAAATAATAATGAAAAACGATGAAAAAACTGCGTTGCCAGAGCTAGGGTACGCGTTGTTGGTTTGCTATATACAAGGAAGAGTAGGAAGAAGACCCAATGAAGTTCCGTACTGTTTGGTGGTGTCGCTAGTGTCCATTCTGGAATAAGCTCCTCCCCTAGCCTGAGGCGTCGGTCACTTTTCGAGCTCAATGGTTCAGCCTGAACCATTGAAGCCTGAACCGTTCAGGCTTTAAGTAGTATATTTAGTAGGCTATGCATAAAGCAATATATATTTTCATCTATACTAAATATTAAATAACAATCATCTAAATACTAGCTGGTTCACCCATCCGTTCACTACCTTCACTGATATCTACTGCGCTACGTTTTCTCATCACTGATATCTACTGCGCTACATTTTCTCGTTTCTACACATCATACTAAAGTGGTATTATTCCTGAGGGTATATATATATATATATATTAGGTATATATACGAAAGTTCTTAAAGAATATATATAGGGGGTAGGGTATCAGGGTAGACTTCAGAGGGTTTATTGTGCAAAAAAAGTCCAATATGTTTGTTGGTATACGTTTTTTCCCTGCTTAACTAAAGGTCACCAAATTTTGTACGAAATTCTATCATAATTTAGCGGAGGTCACCGTCGTATTTTCAGTTTGTTTTTATGACAGTTACTTTATTTCATTTGCGTACTGGTTATCTAGTTGGTTGCCGAATCCTAGTAAGTGAAATTCTTTTTCTTTTATTTGCATAACCTCGTTTCTGGTAACAAAATTAGTTGCCAGAATGAATGATATCAATTAGTCCTTACACCAAAATATAGTTTTACGAAAACAACTAAACTATATCATTTTTTTGAGAAATGAACTTTATAAACTAGTTTATTTCGAGATTATGAAAGCAAAATATTCTTAATGCGTTAAAACTATGTTATCTTAAAAAACGAACTAAATGCTTTACTTTCGTTAGCCATATTTTTCAATAAGAAAACTATATATGTAGTGGTTAAACTTTTTTTATTTTGGATTTCCTCTCACTCATGACAATCACGTTAAAAGTAATTAAGATTTTAATTGTTTTTGTGTTAATGCAATAATCAATGTCAGGCATTCAGTGCGTCCTATCTTTTTTTTTGAGCCTGAAGATAGAGATACTTTGTTTTAAAGTTCTCAAAGATAAGATAAAGATAAGATAACCCAAAATTTAGGAAAAAAAGATAAGATAAAAGATAGTATCTTGAAAAAAATCAGATAAGATAAGATAGATTTGCTTTTTACAAAATTACTAAAAGATAAGATAAGATAAGATACAAGATACAAGATACTTCATTTTTTTCTTAATTATGAAATGTTATTCAACACTGCAACTCTTTTGTAGTGTCTACAGTTTACAGTCTACATTTTCTTTCACGAAAAAGTCTATCGAATGACGGCCTTCAAGATTTTATTTCCGTTGATGACTTGTGTAAATTGTGTAAGCATTTACCTCGGCATTTGCCATTTTACAGGGATCATTTAAATAGGGATTTCTTACCCGTCTCCAACTTAGAACTTAAACCTAATAGGAATTTTAAATGAACCTAAAACAAAGTCAATTAACTCAATTCACTCAAGTGGCTAAGTGGGGCTTCTCCCCACTCAGTATATCATTAAATTGAAATAAGATAAACAGTGATTTCTGAAAGACATCATATAATAAAACCTGGGAAATGGTACTAGTAAACTACCACCCCGTGTCGCACAAACGTTTTTGAAATTTAAAAAATAATAATTGCTCTTTAAATCAAGTAAAAATCAACACGCTAGTAATAGCCACTAATGGAAAGAAGCATGCAGTAGGGTTGGGAATTAATTCAATAGAAAATTGAGAGGCCTAATGTTGTCGGGATTCTCTTTGTGCCATTTTAGCAATCGACATCAGAAAAAATATTCCCTCATTTATGAAAAACTCGAAAAAATTATTAAATTATTTCAGTGTTCTGTATTTTTCGATTAAAATACAATCGATTACTAAGAATGATGCATGTTTCCTTTTTTTTCGGTATTTCCCTTGCTTAATTATAGTAAAATTAATGAGAGGTAAAACTAGTAAAGTGATGGCCTAATTTTAGTAAAATAAAATTTAACAAAAACCGCTGAAAATACAATGAAAATAAAATACTTTCAGTATTTTTTCAGTATTTTATTCGTCAAATACAGAACACTGAATTATTTAAAAGGTGCAGATTTATTAAAACGTTATCCCAATTCAGAACTTTGAATTAAAAAAAATAAAAAAACAACTGACTTACGCCATCATAATAAAATAAAAATAGGCAACAAATGAAGAACACCGCTAACAATCCCTGGATACAAATTTCACGTGGCAATCAAATGGCAAATTATAACTTCGCTATAACGTAAAGTATTCAACTTGTTGAAATGTCAAATACTCAATTAATCATATGCGTGACTCACAGCGCCACCGCAAGTGGCAAAGTGTGTACGCAAAGCTACGAGTGGCATGTGGTTGACTTTTGAGTTTTTACTACTTGACTTAAGATATAGACAGAAGTTGAATTTTGATGTTCAATTTTTGAATTTCAAATTTCCATCACTAGATGGGGGTAAAATATAAAATATCTTGTATCTTATCTTGTATCTTTGGGGTTTTTTGCCCCAGCCTGAAGATAAAGATACTTTTTTTTAGCAATTTTTAAGGCAAGATAGAAGATATAGAAAAGATACCGAAAATATCTTATCTTATCTTATCTTATCTTATCTTTCCGGAAAGATAGGACGCACTGCAGGCATTGAGATATTATGATGATGAATGATGCATCATTCAAAATCGTTATATAATATAGTTTATAGTTAATTATGGGGATTTAACAAATACAAATAATGTAATGAAACAAGGGTTCCAATGAAATAAATCGGTACAAGGTAATAGACAAGAATCTTTTAACCAGATAAGACCCTAGACAAGAATCTTACAACTAGATAACGAGTCGTTATCTGGTTGGTTGCCGAATAGTGAAAGTCTTGTCGCTTTTATTTGCATACCTTCGTTTCTGTCAACAAAATCAGTTGCTAGAATGAATGATATCAATTAGTTATCAGACAAAAATAGAGTTTTACCAAAACAGCTACATTATATCATCTATTTGACAAATGTACTTTATACACTAGTTTAATTCGAGATCATTAATGCAAAAATATTCAATATTCTAAATAAGTTAATAAGATGCTATCTTAAAATTCGAACGAAATTCTTTACTTTCGTTAGTCATGTTTTTCAATAAGGAAACTATATATTAGGGTGTTTCATTCCCGCACTTTTTTTGATTTTCATATAGGCCTTTTTGGATCGAGGTTACTTATATGTTGAATAACTTCCCTATTTTTTTTTTTCTTAAAAAAAATTAAATCTAGACCCCCCGCCGATTGAAAAAGTGTCAAAATGGTTGATTTTTCACGGTTTTTTGACACGCTCGGGTTTGTTAACTCTTTTTAAAAATCGAGCCTTAACATATTATTATTTATCTAGTCAAAGTACATATATGTACCAAATTTGAACCAAATCGTATGAAATTTAGACCCCCCGCCATTGGTTTTTACATTCGGTTTCCAATAGAAGGTGACGCCATTATTTTTCCTGTTCTTAAATTCGAAAAATCACGTATGAAATCCACTATTTCAGTGATTTTTTTACATGAGTTGTTCTTCCATTGATGATTTCCACTAAGTAGCACTATTTAAAAATTATTTGCTAATTGTTAAATGCTAGAAATATGTTTTGAAGTCTTAAATGTAACTTTATATGGATATTTAGGTTTTACAAATTCCGTCTGCTCGTGATTTTATCATGATCCGCATAGGATAAAACACAAAACTTACAGATTATATATTTTTCTAACATATTTGATAAGGGCAAAAAAAAAATACCGACGGTAACCGGCTCTATGAATTAAAATCACGAAAAAATCACGAATTTTCGTGTTTTTCGATGCGCAGGATCTAAATATATTTAAAACGGTTCAAATTTTCACGATATTTTTTAAAGACAAAATCCTAATCCATCTCAAAGAGCAACTCGATAAAAAAGGCTGAAAACGGAACAGCCTAATCAACCCTAATGAATATGTTTCACACAAGAAAAGGTAAAGCAAAAATGTCATTAGGCTGTTCCGTTTTCTTTGAGATTGGATTGGGATTTTGTCCTTAAAAAAAATCCTGAAAATTTGAACCGGGTAAAAATATATTTAGATCCCGCGCATCGAAAAACACGAAAAATCGTGATTTTTTTCGTGATTTTAATTCATAAAGCCGGTTACCTGCTGTATTTTATGTTGCCCTTTTCAAATATGTTGGATAAAAATATAATATGTAAGTTGTATGCTTTTTATCCTATTCGGATCATGATAAAATCTTGAGCAGACAGAATTTGTAAAACTTAATAACCAAACTTACAATTAAGCCTTCAAAACATATTCCTAGCATTAAACAATTAGAAAATAATTTTTAATTACTTCTACTTAGTGGAAATCATCAATAGAAGAACAGCTCATGTATAAAAATCACTGAAATAGTGGATTTCATGCGTGATTTTTCGAATTTAAGAACAGGAAAAATAATGGCGTCACCTTCTATTGGAAACCGAATGTAAAAACCTATGGCGGGGGGTCTAAATTTCATACGATTTGGTTTAAATTTGGTACATATATGTACTTTGACTAGATAAATAATAATATGTTAAGGCTCGATTTTTAAAAATAGTTAACAAACCCGAGCGTGTCAAAAAACCGTGAAAAATCAACCATTTTGACACTTTTTCAATCGGCGGGGGGTCTAGATTTAATTTTTTTTAGGAAAAAAAAAATAGGGAAGTTATTCAACATATAAGTAACCTCGATCCAAAAAGGCCCATATGAAAATCAAAAAAAGTGCGGGAATGAAACACCCTACTATATATCTAGTGGCGAAACAAGATGTAATAAATTCTTTCAATAATAAATATTCAATTTGCATGTATCGATGACACCCTTGATTAAGACAAGTCATGTGATCACTTGACATTATTATGATATAACTTCTCGATATATCAGATATTCCGGAAATGATGATGAATGACGGAACATTCCAATTCACTTTAAAAAATAAATACAGCAGGATTTACAAAATAAAAAATAGTGTAATAAACGCAAAATGCGATAAAATTATCGGAACATGGAAATAGACCACGAAAGGATGCTGAGTTGCCAGGTCTGGAAAAGGTCGAAAATCTCATTTATGCTCAACTTGCCTGAAATTAGCACAGGCCTCTTATGTAGCTTCATTTTCAATTAAATAATAGAAAGTAAAAGAACGAGTTTTTTCCCATGTTTTATATTTTTATCGGAATTGTCATCATTCTGGCTAGTTAATATTTTTTTTCCAGACCTCACAAGATATCTTTAATATTTAATATTTATTGTTTTGTCGGGTTGTTTACATATCATTTGTCGTTTTTGGCCTTCATCCCTCCGCCCACCTAGCGGAGAACAAACACAGCATGTTGTCAAAGGTCAAATTTTTGTCTTTGAAATCGTTGTATCATTAATAATAACCGGAAAGTTATATTTTAATAACCAACGTAATAGTAATCGACTTATTCATGCTGCCCCCACAACATAGTTTTAGTATTTTTAAAAAAATATTTTGTCTAGGGCTGTCATGGGTTTTCAATATTGTTGTGCTCCTGGTTGTAAAAGATCAAGCAGGGATAAAAGTGTCCGTTTCTTTGATATACCTTGTATTCGCAAAAATCAAGGTAAATTAGAATTGGAGATTGTAAAAAGAAGAAAAGAAGTTTGGATAAAAAGACTTAATCTCGAGGGTAAGAAAGTCACCAAAAACTATAAAGTTTGTGATGCACATTTTGTGATAGGTAATTACGACAAATGTGTTAGTAGTGTTTGTGTGTATCATTATTTAATTTTTTAATCATACAGGAAAACCATATTACTATACTGGAGAAACACACCCAGATTGGGCCCCATCCCAAAAACTCGACAAAGTGTACTACAGCAACACAAGTTCTGCAATGGATAGAGAATCAAGGAGAGTTCTTTTAAATGTTCAAAAAGGTATGAACAATTATATGAAGTATATTTTAATCAAATATTATATATTTTTATTAAATACACAGCAATTGCAGAAATGGATCATGAACCGGAAGAACAGACAAGTCATAATGTATCAAATAATGAGGAAGAGCATAATCTTAAATTGACTGAAGCTGAAGAAGAAGTTTTTCCTCCTCTGTGTATTGAAGTACCGACTCCACATCCAACCAATGAAGCAGATTCTTTTGAACTGGAGAAACTTAAAATAGAACTTCAAGCAGTAAGAGAAGAATTGCAATCTTACAAAAACAAGACAACCACACTGACTGAGGAGTTACAGAAATTGAAGAGTGAATTACAATCATCAGCAGAAAAATCGAAGAAGTCTGATTTCTTTGAAAGATGTCAAAGTAGTGACTTTTGGATGAAAACTTACACCAGCCTTAATACGTGTACGCTGTTTGAAATCCTGTTCCTTGCTCTAGAGGCTAGAGCCAGCAGTTATCAAGTCAGTTCATGTACAGGCTCTTCCTTTTCGTGAACAGTTATTTTCGACTTTGGTTAAGCTTACTCATGATGTAACAGAGGATGACTTGGCCTTCCGGTTTAAAATATCACAAAGTACCGTATCAAGATATTTTCAGAAATGGATAAATATTATAGATCAACGACTTAGCAGGCGTATGATACATTGGCCTAACAGAGATACCTTGTTAATGACAACACCAATGTGCTTTCGTACCAACTTCAGAAATGCAGTGTGCGTTGTGGATCGTTTTGAAGTGCAAACACAAATTCCGCACACATCGTCACAGCAATGTGCAACGTACTCCTCGTACAAAAGTCGCAATACTATTAAATATTTCATCGGAGCAACACCTCAAGGAAGCATATCCTTCATATCGGTCGGATATGTTGGACGGACTAGTGACAAGCACATCGTCCAAGATAGTGTGTTTTTGAAAAAACTTATTCCCGGAGATGAAGTACTCGCTGATAAAGGATTCCGTATTGCGGAAGACGTTGGATTGTGTGGTGCAAAATTAACAACTCCTGCTTTCGTTAAAAAAAAGCACAGTTAACGTATAGAGAAACTGAACATTCAAGAAAAGTGGCTAACGTTCGCATTCATATTGAGAGAATAATTGGATGCTTACGCATGCGATTTAGAATGCTGGTGGGTCCATTCAACATGTCGTATTTGCGTTGCTACATAAATAACGTTAGTTTCTATGATCAAATTGTACGTGTGTGTTGTGTGTTGGCTAACATGAATCCTATTGTGGTACCTTCTGGTTAAATAAAAAAATTCCGTCTTCGAGATTACTTTGTAGTTTATTGTGAATACAAACGCAACACGCAACGGTAACATTGACTGATTTTCTTGATTATATGTGGGTTATGCTTAATAACATCTTAGTTTTAAACCATGTTTGACTTAGAGTTTAACATCTTTCACTAAGAACATAACATAGTTACTGTTTTTGAACATTTCGTTTTCTGCTTTACGTTTATCAAAATTCATAATTTCTTTGATGCTACTGCAGTTCGTTTTTTGCAGATATGACAGACCTATGATTCTCTGAAAACCTTCATTCCAAGCGACAAAAGAAACTGTTTGTGATACACTCTAGCGAAACACGACTTATTCGCACATTTTATCAATTCTTGATTCATCAAGGTTTTTTGACAGAAACAAGGCATGTAATTATTTTCATCGGTGATTACGTTGTACCGAGTGACTGTGAAGTACTTACCTGTCAATTCTGGCAAAATAACACCTAATTTCTATCTCAAATACTGTCTCACTCATGACAGCCTTAAACAAAGCATTTTTTAAAAAATACTAAAACTATGTTGTGGGGGCAGAAATTGCTACACATACTCACCAAGAAACGTAGAAATTAAATGATGAGAAAATAAATCCAAAAAAATAAGATGGTAATTCACTAATTGCAATTTTTATCCACGAAATCAACTGTTACCCTATACAGGCAGTGAGAAGTAGAACGTAAACAACCAGTACAAATGGCGGACATTGAAACAATTGACACGTGAAACCGCGAAGTGAATAGCCTCTATAAAAGAAAATAACAAAATGAAATTGATACAAGAATAGCCCTAGTGAAAAACTCTGGAATTAAACCAGTGTAACAAACCAAAAAAACTTCTAAAATAAAATAGTTAGAAAGCCGCACCTGAAATTTGTCCTGTTACGCAAAAAAGTGGATGTAACAGCAGTGTAAAACACTGGTATCAAACGGCATCAATCAGGCATTTTGAATTTCAATTCAATGTAGAAGGAAATTAAAAAATTTCTTATAAGTATTTTGAACGGAGATTCATATTGTTGATAGCAATAAAGTTCTTGAAAAAAAAATTCATCAAGCTATTTGTTCAACAATCCATCATAGTTTACCATAATTTCCCTTATATTTTGCATGTCTTCGAGTCGACTTGTCATGGAATATAAATTATGTTGATAAATAAATATGGTTATTTTTTATCGATTAAACAAAAATCCCGAAGGACATTACCGAAGGAATCTTGTTAATTTAAAACGAATTGAGGTAAATGAGGAACAAGGGAAGGTAAATTAATAATAAGATATTAGCAATTGACAATTCAGCAAGATAGTAAATTATCCCTGAGGGTATATATATATATATTTGGTATATATATACGAAGGTCCTTAAAGAATATATATAGGGGGTAGGGTATAGGGGGGTTAGGTTATTAGGGTAGAATTCAGAGGGTTTATTGTGCACAAAAAAGTCCAATATGTTTGTTGGTATACGTTTTTTCCCTGCTTGACTAATCGTCGCCAAATTTTGTACGAAATTCTATCATAATTTTGCGGAGGGCTCCGTCGTATTTTCAGTTTGTTTTTATGACAGTTACTTTATTTCATTTGCGTACTGGTTATCTAGTTGGTTGCCGAATCCTATTAAGAGAAATTGTTGTTGCTTTTATTTGCGTAACCTCGTTTCTGTCAACAAAATTAGTTGCCAGAATGAATGATATCAATTAGTCCTTAGACCAAAATATAGTTTTACCAAAACAACTAAACTATATCATTTTTTTGAGAAATTAACTTTATAAACTAGTTTATTTCGAGATTATTAATGCAAAATATTCTGAATACGGTAAAAATATGTTATCTTAAAAAACGAACGAAATGCTTTGCTTTCGTTAGCCATATTTTTCAATAAGAAAACTATATATGTAGTGGTTAAACTTTTCATTATTGGATTTACTCTCACTCATGACAATTGATAAGTATGATTAAAAGATATCATGTTATCAAATGATATTGTTTTGATGCAATAATCCATATGTCTGGCATTAAGAAAAAATGATGATGAATAATGCATCATTCAAATTCGTTGTATGAAATAGTTAATTATCGGAATTTAACAAATAAAAACAATGTAGTAAAACAAGGGTTCCAATTAAATAAATCGGTACAAGGTAATAGATAAGAATCTTTTAACCAGATAAGTCCCTAGATAGAATCTTACAACGAGATAACGAGTCGTTATCTGTTTGGTTGCTGAGTAGTGAAAGTCTTGTCACTTTTATTTGCATACCTTTGTTTTTGTCAACAAAATCAGTTGCTAAAATGAATAAAATCAATTAGTCCTCAGACCAAAATATAGTTTTACCAAAACAACTACATTATATCATCTATTTGAAAAATGAACTTTATAAACTAGTTTATTTCGAGATTATTAATGCAAAAATATTCTAAATAATTTAATAGTATGCTATCTTAAAAAGCGAACGAAATGCTTTACTTTCGTTAGCCATGTTTTTAAATAAGGAAACTATATATCTAGTGGCGAAACTGGGAGAATTTTGAATTTTAAATAATAAATATTGAATTTGCATGTATCTAAGACAATCGTGATTAAGAGAAGTCATATGATCAATTGACATTATTATGTTATAAATTCTCAATATATCAGATATTCAGAAAATAATGATGAATGACGGAACATTCCAATTCACATTAAAAAATAAATACGGCGGGATTAAAAAAATAAAAAATAATGTAATAAATCGAGAGTTGCGATTAAATTAATCGGAACATGGTAAAAGATATTAACTTTAATAGCACAATAAAAGCAAATAAAAAAATGAAATTAATACGAGAATGGCCCTAGTGCAAAACTCTGGAATTAAACCAGTGTAACAAACCAAAAAACTACTAAAATAAAATAGTTATAAATTCCCATGTAAAAACCTGTCCTATCACGCAAAAAAGTGGATGTAACACCGGTGTAAAACACTGGTATAAAACGGCATCAAACAGGCATTTTAAATTTCACTTCAATGTTTTTGGAAGTAAATTAAAAAAATTTCCTGTAAATATTTTGAACGCATATTCATATTGTTGATAGCCAAAAAGTTCTTGAAAAAACATTCATCAAGCTATTTGTTCGACAACCCATCATAGTTTACCAGCATTTGCCTTACATTTTGCATGTTTTCCAGTCGACTTAACATGGAATATAAATTATGTGGATAAATTAATTTGGTATCTTATCGATTAACTAAAAATCCCCGAAGGACATTACCGAAGGAATCTTGTTAGCACAGAGAAGTGCAATTTGTTTTTCCTTATACGTTTATTTCCTTCTTGACCAATCTTTACAAAATTTTGTACGAAATTCTATCATAATTTAGCGGATGGAACCGTCGTATTTTCAGTTTGTTTTTATGACCGATACTTTATTTCATTTGCGTACTGGTTATCTAGTTGGTTGCCGAATCCTAGTAAGTGAAATTCTTGTTTCTTTTATTTGCGTAACCTCGTTTCTGCCAACAAAATTAGTTGCCAGAATGAATGATATCAATTAGTCCTTAGACCAAAATATAGTTTTACCAAAACAACTAAACTATATATTTTTTTGAGAAATGAACTTTATAAACTAGTTTATTTCGAGATTTTTAATGCAAAAATATTCTAAATGAGTTAATAATATGTTATCTTAAAAAAAACGAACGAAATGCTTTACTTTCGTTATCCATATTTTTCAATAAGAAAACTATATATCTAGTGATGAAACCTTTTCAATTTAGGATTTAATCTCACTCACGTCAATTTCTAATAAAAGTAATGATGTGATATTTTGATGTATTGATGATGTATTGATTCATTGATTGATATTGTAATGATGTAATACTATTGTAAAGCATTAAGATAAAAATGAGATGATGACGAATGACGCATCATGCAGATTCGTTATATAATTCGTTATATAATATAATTAATTATGGGGATTTATTAATTAAAAACAATGTAATAAAACAAGGGTTCCAATTAAATAAATTGGAACAAGACCCTAGATAAGAATCTTACAACTAGATAACGAGTCGTTATCTGGTTGGTTGCCGAATAGTGAAAGTCTTGTCGCTTTTATTTGCACACCTTCTTGTCTGTCAACAAAATCATTTGCTAGAATGAATGATATCAATTAGTCTTCAGACCAATATATAGTTTTTCTAAAACAACTACATTATATCATCTATTTGACAAATAAACTTTATAAACTAGTTTATTTCGAGATTTTTAATGCAAAAATATTCGAGATAAGTTAATAATATGCTATCTAAAAAAACGAACGAAATGTTAACTTTCGTTAGCGATATTTTTAAATCTGGAAACTATATATGTAGTGGCGAAACTATTAAAGAAACAAAACAAAAGTAAATCTTAAAATGAAATTAATAAGAGAATTGCCGTGGTACAAAACTCTGGAATTAACCAGTGTAACAAATTAAAAAATCTATTTCAATAAAGTAGATATAAATTCCCATGTCAAACCCTTCCTTTCACGCAAAAAAATGGATGTAACACCGGTGTGTAAGCAGTAAATTAAATAATTTCTTACAAGTATTTTGAACGGGAATTCAAATTATTGATAGTAATAAAGTTCTTGAAAAAAAATTCATCAATCTATTTTTTCGACAACCCATCATAGTTTACCATTATTTCCCTTACATTTGGCATGTCTTCCAGTCGGCTTGTCATGGAATATAAATTATGTGGATAAATTAATTTGGTATCTTAGTGATTAACCAAAAATCCCCGAAGGACATTACCGAAGGAATCTTAAAAAATAATTTTAATTTGTTTAAATTGTCAAAATTTCATTGTTTTTTTTTCATAATAAAACATAAATTTTATAAGGATGAAATGACTGAACAACAAATTGCAGGAGGGAAATAGTATCTTGCTATGCGTAATGTTTAGAGATTTATGATTTCTTGCAGACATGTATACTACATGTCGTTACATAGCGTACACTATGTTTTACATGTTTCAAAACATGTCATACATGAAGTAAATGTATGTTACATGTTTCACTACATGTCATTATATGAAGTACACTATGTTTCACATGCAAACTACATGTAATAACATAAAGTACACCTTATGTTTACCCGTATCAATACATATCAAACCTTGCCTCACGAAGAAAAAAACCTTTTTTACATGTAGTATGATATAGTTTTACATAGTATTACATGTAATAATACATACAAATACATAAACTATTTTCACCGGGGTCAACTATAAAAATGTAAGTGTTAACCTGAACAGGTTAACAAAAAATCTTCATTTTCTGTCGTAATACTAGGCCGACCATTAGCGTTAACTTTAGCTTTTAAATTTCGTTCTTCTTCATATCGATCAATCCAACGAATAATGGAGATTTTTAAATGTTTTGCAATTCTATAGGGAGTTTCAAAGTCATTTCTATACAGCCTTACTATTTCAATTTTAATGGCTTCAGATAACCTATAAGTTTCCCGATGAAATTCGGGTAAAGGCCCGATAAATCTTCCAGGGTGTTCTAATGCACGTGCCATATCGAATGCTAAAGGATTTTTGTTTTTTGCGTAAAATTGGATTTGTTTTTTTTCTGTTTGTTTGTTTTCGACCCCCACCCCTGCGCTCTCTTACACATTTTTTTAGTCTAAGAATACAAGAAAAACATTTCGGACATGCCGCTGCAATGATATACATCGTTAAGAGTAATTGCAGTGGCATAACAAAATTTCCGTCCACTCTCAAAACACCCTCACGCTCGGCCGCCGCGGCCTCTCTGCGGTGTGCGTAAGCGGGTACGGGTTTATATACTAGTATGATGTACATGGGACATAGGGTTGACATCAGAGCTCGAAAGTCTTTGAGGGATCGAAAGTCTTTGATAGATCAAAAGTCTTTGAGCTCTCGAAAATAACCGGGCCAGACAGAGACGTCTTGGTTAGAAAAGTCTCGAGCATAGAATGTCTAGACTGCAGGTGGGGAGAGAGAACATCTGGACAGTAGCTAGCGCATGCACAACTCAGCGTGCACAACTTAGCGTGCAAAACTCAGCGCATTACACACTCAAGTGGTCCGTGTTAGATTCTGTCTCAGTAGGCAAATGTTTCCGCAATTTTATTCACGGCGACCACGTCGCGTTGCGTGCGAGTGGGATGCGTCGGTTGGTGTACGTGCCAATTCAATATTATATGTGCTACACGAAGGCGTAAGAGGTATCTGCTTTGCGGGTGACGACTAGTTCCGCGGTCCAAACAGACGTTTCTGTCACGGGAATTATTATACCCTTTACGACATATTCGTCAAGTAAGCGTTTAACCTCCTGGCGATCAGTGTAGGAGATGGAGAAAGCTCCGTTGGCTTAAACAGGCTCGGCGTTGTTCATCAGCTCGATGACCGTCTCTGGCCCCACCATTAAATTCAGCGATCCTGATTTATGACAGCGATCCCGAAATCATCGATGAATTTAAACTTAACGATGTCATCTCCGATCCGCTGGATGTCATCCGAAGTGGGCACCAATGGAGCGGGTCCAACGTATGTGAAAAGGTGATTTCGAGACGAGTGAGCACCGAGGACACTGACTTTTTACTAAGAAGTTGCTTTTTCCATGGACGCGTGTAGTTTTTACGGAGAATTCCCAAGTCGCCGCAATTGCATCACGATAGCAAGAGCCCTTTGACATCCGGGCTGAACATGATTTTGATATTGGAAGTCACTCCTTCGTAGTCATGTACTCCTTTTCGCGTACTAGCAGGTTGAAGGTGGACGACGTGGGGTTTTTCTCGGATAATCCCAATTTATGTAACCCCGACGGGTCGATCCGGCGTATCTGCATAAAACCGTCATCAGTGTTACAACTGCTGTCACCTTCACTATCACTACTAACACTGCCACCAGCGCAACCACCGTGTAATGTCTGAAACTGCTGGGAAACGCCGCTCAACTGAGCCGTCATCTGGATCTGATTTTGCTCTACCGCATCACGACGGCTAGCTGTCGCTGTAGCTGCTGCTGTGGTGGCCGCCGCTGCTTTCAATGCGTCCGACATGACGATGCGCCTCGGAAACTCTCCCGGCGGCATAGAATTCAAACCCGAGCGAGACGACGACCACATATATTTTTGATGACCATTAGGCATTGGCTGAATCCTAGTAAGAGAAAAGCTACGTTTAATTTATTTTGTAAGAGCATAAATCGACTTCAATAGTCGACACAAATAACCTTTTTTGCCAGTGATAACATATTCCTCAGGTTGCGTCATGTAAAGATTTCTTCTAAGAGGCCTCCTTACAGGAACGCTGTCTTGATATCTAGTTGAATCATGCCTATATTTTTCAGGGCGATAATAGCAAGAACTAAGCCAATTTAATAGGAAGCCAGTAGCTTCCTATTAAATCGGCTTAGTTCTATGATACTTTGAATGGCTTCTGCGAGAATGTCAAATGTGTGTGTGCCTATAATTAACATTTAATTTTTATATACTTTAAAGCCTATTTTTCATCAATCATATACACAAATGAAAATACCTTTAAGTCTTCGACAAGCAACAGCAGCTGACTCTCGTTTAAAACCGTTGTTGAGCCAATGTACGGTGGCACCAAAATAACTGCGATTACGACTTGACCATGCATCGCAAGTCAAACAAACATTATTTTTCAATTTAAGTTGTTCTTTCAAATTTTTCTTCATCCTTTCAAATTTGTCTTGTATACTGGAACGTAATTTTTCTTTACCAAAAAGTTTGGCCTTTACATATCTCTTCTCTACAAAGCGACGAAAAGAAAGGCGATTTATTGTGTTAAGGGGCCTGGCTTCTGCTATAATGTATTCGATGACTGCATCATCTAACTGCTCTTGCTTATTCTTTTGAGCAATGGTTTCATGAGGTGTTCTCGTCTTAATGATACCAAAATCATCCATAGTCTTAATGCGTTTAGCTGACTGATCATCAATTTCACCACTAAAATTTCTGTTTCTTTTCCCTTTTTCAAGCTTACGAATTCCAACATCACGGAATTGGTCATCTTTCATTTTTTGTTTAAAATTGTCATGTACCACAGAATGAAGATCCTATCAAAACTAAACGGTTACTACTTTTCACTGTTTTATAAAATTAATGGCTATACTTTCAAATGTTTAACAAGGTTCAACGTTATTTCTTTTTGAGTAGTACGCTTCTTTCCACAATGAATACATTTTCTTTCCATTTTTGTTCCTAACGGCAAATTTTCTCGTTTTATTTCACTTGAAAAGGTGTAATGACTAAACACACCCACCTCCCACCATTTGCCACTACTTTTAGACATACTATCCTATATATTAATTAATATAATATACTTGTGGTAAATTGAAAACAGTTTCTTTGATTAAACTTACAATTTGAAGTAAAAGTTGATGTAGCTCAACAGAAATTGACAGAACTTGAAGTAAAATTCGATGTAGCTCAACATAAATTGACAGGCAGACTAAAAAAATTTCTTGATTTCATTTGATTTAAAATTTACCGTTTTTGTAATAATTTAAATCACAAATCAAATTAAAATCCCAATTTTGATTTAATTTGAATAATTAAGTTTAAAATGATTTAATTTTTGATTTAATTGATGAGAAAGATTTAAAATCACATTTGATTCTGCAAACACTGGAAGCTACATCATTTTCTTGAGGGAGAATTAATTCTCTTTCGTTTTTGGGTTCTATTTCTGGACGAACACCTGACCAGACTTTCATCGACCAGAAATATCCTTTTTTTGACTGGACCCACCTTCCTTTACATCATCTTCTAGCTGTGTATTAACTTCTAGCTCAGTGTTGACAAAATGCGGTAAATACAAGTTGTTTTAATTATTGAGTCATTATTTTATTGTCGTGTTAATAGAATTAAGTGCTTCACGCACGCGCCGAACCTATTATGGCAGCGATTTTACCGAACTCGTGTGTCTAGTTTTTAACAGTCTCTATTACCCTTCATGTAAATGTCTGCATTTGTGAAAATAACGTCAGGTGAGGCCTCCAATTTATTGGATAAAAAAATCACATCCATCGAAGTTAATGTATTTTCGGTCCTAGAACCCTCGTGTGGTGGGTACCGAATGAGCAGGCCTCCTGCATCATTTTGAAGGACTGTCGAAGGTTTAGCGATTGTATAAAAATGGCGTGAATCTTGTCAGTTAGTTTGGGATAGATTTAATTTTATTATACTAGATTCAGAAATACATAAAAATCAATCGCGGTCTTTTATTTGAACTATGTTAAAATAAAAAGCAGAAAAACTTTAATCCCTCCAAAAAAGTGGGAAATAATTTGCCAAAGAAGTACAGCACCCACTCAAAGTTTGGAAACACGGCGAGTGTTTTCCCGGTTTTAACACGGTGGCTAACGTGTCCTCAGTTTATTTTCCTTGATATTTTTGTTATTCTTCTTGATTTTCTTTGATGATTTTTATTTTCCTTTTGCGATAACTCAAAAGAGTTATCGCAAAAGGAAAATAAAAATATCTTCTCGTAGAGGACATCATAGGCTTTCATCATGAGAAACCCAAGAGAAAAAAATTTCACCAAGAGAAAAATGCTTGGGATCATTAGTTCTTAACAAATTTTAATAGTTTAAAGTTTGGAAACAAACGGCTTCCGCCATATGTAGCCATGTTAATGTGTGTGTTACATAAAAAATCGCCGAAAATTCACAAATTCAAATTTTTTGTTGCAATTTGCACAAACGGTAGTTTATCATGGAAGTTCACAAATGTTGAGTTCTTTACGGAGTCTCTTGAATCTTGGGAGGCGAGGGCCTTCGTAAAGATATCCGCTAGTTGAGATTCAGTCTGGATGTATGAAACGTTAATACCTCCCTCTTGTTGAGCGTCCCGTATGAAGAAGCGCACATCCATTTGCTTCGTGAGTCGATGAAATATGGGGTCGTGAATTAGTGAAATTGCGCCTTGATTATCGCATCGTAGAGGTGTTACGGATTCAGTAGCTCCCGGTTCCAGATGGAGGCACTTTAGCCAAATCCCTTCTTTTGTACCTTCCGCTGCTGAAATGAACTCCGCCTCTGTTGTGGAGAGGGCTACGAATGTCTGGCGACGACTGAACAATGACACAGCACTATTGTGCAGAGTAAAGACGGCCCCTGACGTAGATCGTCTGCTCTCTAGATCTCCAGCGTAGTCCGAATCACAATAACCACATATTTCGCTGCTCCCACCGCCAAAGAGAAGACCAAAGTTTATTTTTTTCTTGAGATATGCTAGAATGCGTTTCAAAGCCTTTTAATGCTCCTTGCCAGGATTCTGCGAATATCTTGATACTTGTCCAACTGCAAATGCAATGTCGAGCCGCGTTAGATGGGTGAGGTCCTTACTGACCCGATAAATTCCATGAATGCAAAATTGGTCATCTCTTGCTTTTCATCTTTATTTTGTGGGCTCATTTGTGGTTATAGTTTGACACACGGAGCGGATGGGACTTCGAGTTCAGTTGCTCATGTTGAATCGTTCTAGAATTTTTTGGACATATTCATGTTGTGAGAGATGAATGGTTCCTAGATGTGGGTTGTGGTTGATGTCGACACCTATGAAGCGATCTGCGGGAAGAGATCGGAATTCGAATTCTTTGCCAAGGAATTCCACCATGTCTGTGAGAATTGACTTGATGTTACTCAGGATGAGTCCGTCATCGACGTATAGGATGAAGATGGTTAGCTCTTCACCAGCCTCCCTCAGACGGAGGTGGCGGTAGTAAATGCAGGGATCCTCTTGACTTCTTGTAGGTCAAACTTAATGATGAATTAATTGAACTTGATGTTCCATACTCTGAGGCTTGTTTTAGGTCGCAGATGCTTTTAATAAGGCGGCAGACTTCTTGTTCTTTCCTGGGATGACGAAACCTTCGGGCTGTTTCATGTATATCTCTTCGTCCAGAGTTCCATATAAAAAGGATGTTTTCACGTCGAGCTGGATCATCTCGAGGTTTTTGCAGCAGATATGGCCAAGATAAAGCGGAGAGAGTAATTTTTGACTACGGGTGCTTAGGTTTCGGTGTAATTCAGTCCAAATACTTGTAGTCCGAGAGCCCATGACAAAAAGATTCTTTTTTCTTCCTAGGAAGGTTTGGGTACATTTTTGGAATCGTGAGCCGATGGTAGTTACGGGAAGCCCGGTCTGGCTCGGCGCCGTGGGGGCGTATAGAAGTTACAGACTCCCGAACTAGGCGGGAATTGACATTTTGTCCCCAAATTTTCTTATTCATCATTTTAACACACAAAATAGAGAATTAAAAGTTGTATCGATCCCCGAAGGACCAGATCGAATATATGGAGCCGTTTGCTAACCAGACGCAGCTTTAGGTGAAAAACCCATTTTTTTGTCAATGGCATCGTCGCATGTCAACCGCCAAAACCAAAAAATTAGTTTAGAAAGCGGATTTTTAAAATGAAAACGCTAGATTATTTTACCTCTTATGGATGTCCCAATAGCCTGTGAGGAACCTCCATAGTTCTATATAGCCTCATAGTATATCTGAGATACATTAACATCCCTATTTATTACTTAAAGTTACCCGTGTAAAAACAAAGGGCACGATAGTTATAAAATTTTCTAAGTGTTTTGTTGGAGCCAAAATGTAATAAATGGTACGGATAAGGTACCTTCACATGGGACTGTGAAAATTGCCACGCTTCGGCGCTTTTTTTTAAAAGGGACCGCTTTTAGATGTTATATACTTGAGCCTGTCCCAGACGTCCCATTGGTACGTCTTTGGGGCTCGATCGGGACGAGAATTCCTATCTGAGTATGACGTGTATGTTTAACATGGATTTTGTAAACATGGTGGCGGCAAAACCCACATAACAGCCCTATTTGAAGTTGACTCAATGTTTTTTGTGCTCCCTTTGAAACGTCCAGTGTTGCTCAATGTAGTATCGAACCCGGGGCGGATCACTTCAACCAATACATCACATTCTCCAAGTAGTTGGACAACAGCATTGTGTTGAGCTGATCCGGTGGAATCTAGAATGACGGTTATCCCCAATAATTTGGGTGTTGGAAGAGTAGGAAATCCGCTTACTAATAAGGAAACTCTGTCGTCTACTTTGCCGGTTAATTACCTTTTATTGGTAAACAATAATGAAAAATGACAAAAAAGACTGCAGGTAAGAATAAATACTTTATGAATTTGTAGTACCAATGGACTATAAAAAATGGTGCTGGTTTCCTCCAATATCCCACCTACCTTCATCTGAAATCTCTTTTCTATTGCCCCGTCTGTCCCTTAAAACGGTTGCTGTTGACAGTGGGATGTAGTTGATGTTTCCCCCACAATTTTTTACAAACGAAGATCAAATAATAATCCTGAACAGATATTCCACGACTGTCGGCCACGGCTGTTGGCCACTTTTAGTTCATTAATTAGAGGCTTGCTAGAAAGCATGACTGTCAATGCCAAAGTGATGAAACTAACAGCAAGTATCTTAAATTTTTCTTGGTTTGGATGCTTCCCACACACCTTAAGCCTAGTAATCAAAGATGGGTTCAAAAATGCCTACATTCAAGAACTGATTAATATCAGAGCAATTGCTTCCTATTGCAAAAGGAGTGCAAAGGCATGTGATGCGCTAAAAATCTCCAAACACCCCCAAATTTGAAGCTGTCAATCTGATCCGTGATACCGACACCCTAATGTTAAAAAGATTTATCGAAATTGAAGATTTTACTCACAAAGTTCTGAAGGATCTGAAAATCCTACAGTAAAATTGGCCTTCAATCTTGGAAATTGAGGAGATGAAAATGATTATCGACATATCTTTGAGCCATTTCAGATTTTAAGTTAAATATATTCTGTGTGAAGCTCGTTTAAGGCTTTCTAAAGAAAGAATTTATCTATGTTGTTATTGAACGAATATAAAACCAGGTAATTAACACAAAATGTTTCATTTATATTTTAAAAATATAATTCACATTTCATTGTATGCCAACTGAAATTTAAAAATATATGTCTTGCTGCTGCCGTAATGCCGTATATAATTAACTTTTTTTCAGTAGGAAAAGTAAGCAACTTCATTGCCCATTCTGGTTCAACGAAGTGTGAGTTTGTCATTGTCAGGTAAGAATTATGCAACAGTTTTGATGCCTTATCCTTTTTTGAATGGTCAACTTGGATATTCGAGATTATGGTTGTTGTCGACATTAAATATCTTTGACATTATTTTATTTTTCAGTTCAAGTACAATTCAATCTCTGTGAGTCTGTGACCCTCTATTTCTGGATAATGTTTTTCTCTGAATTGTGTACAAAGCTTCATCTTTCAAATTGCATTGTATCGTTATCATGTCTGGTCGTCGTTTTTCATCAGTGTTTGCACCGACACAATTGTCATCACGGATTCAAGTAAACGTGGACGTTTTACACGTTTACGTACCCACGAGGATTTCTTAAAATCTAGTTTTACTTTTTGTTATGAAATTTTATCCGTAGTATTATTGTATCTATTTTAGCAGTAATTTTAAATATTATTTTTCCATTACATTAATACTAGTATTTCCTGAGCGAAATAATTCGGTATTAAAAGGGTATTCAGGTTTTATTAGCACACCAATTCACTATTAGTTTATTAAAAGGGCGTTCGGATTTTCATTAGTTTCCAGATAGGGATCTCACCCACCCACTCCTTTCTCCCCAATCTTCAAACGGTACGGCGACTTTTTTCCCTTCTTCAACTACGGCTCGATGGCTGTTTTCGGGGTTTTGGGGTTGATTTCTCTCACCGAGATGGCGCTATTCCTCTCAGCGAGATAAGGACTTTGTTACAAAGCAAACTTTTGGATGGATGCTTTATACGTTTCGTCTCCTTTCTGCTGAAGACATTCAAATTTGCATTTCCGAGTAGAAGACATGTTTTTACAAGGCAACGTCGTGGTCTCGATTGGATAGGATTAAAGGTGTCGGCGTGATAATTAATCAAAATGGGAATCGGTTTTTGGGAGTTGAGTTTCTCTCCTGATAGATGAATCTGATGCAATTGCAACAAGACCGAGAAATATCATCGTGGTCTTTCATAAAAACCAACAGGTGAATAAAAAGTAAAGCATAACATATGAATTGTGGAACTTTTGCTTACATGTTACATGATGTACAGTAACTACCAGAAGTTTGGAAACGCCCGAGAGAAGGTTATCTAGAAAGCTGATTTTCGTGGCGTTCCCAAAAATCCATTTTTTCACGGGGTACAACCAATTTTTTTTTAGAAGTAGCCATAATGGTTGGCTACTTCTTCAATTTTTTTCAGATTTTTATATCTAGGGGGAGGGCATCTACAAATGGATCCAAAAGTTTAGAAACATGCTGTAGGGGCTTAATAGAAATCGGCTACTTTGACGGTCTCTAAATAGGGGACAAATACACTTACAACGACGGGAAAAGTTGTGAAAAAAGAGCTTCGTAAGCTCTACAACGCGCGTCATGGTTTGAATTTTTCAAAACACATGTAGTATAACTAATTTTCAATTCAAAACGGGATTTATTATTTTATCCCTTTATTTCCCTATTTCCCAACCAAACAGTATTGCCGCTTTTTCCCTATTTTCGTGTTATCTGAGGGAAGGAAATATAGCCTGAATTTATTCAAGTGCCACGAGGGGCGCTGCAAACGGCGGGTCGGCCGTTGAGGGATGGTTAGCAAAATTTTCAAAAACAAAATTTTGGTTTTTTCGAAAACGAACGGAAATGCTTTTCGCTGTCAATACTATTTACATATATATTCCTCTTTTTGTCTTTTCCACATAATGAAAAGAATTCAGTAATCATTAGTCGTTCCCTGAATGTCCTGTTGTGCTGTTCCCCGCGGATCGCGTCATTGGTGTTACGATGAGTGTAAAAAAAGAACTCTCCGTTGAAGAGCGAGCAAAAATAGTAACATTGTTCACTAACAGTTTTCCCAAAAAAAGTATGCGTACCATTGCTGCCCTAACTAGCCATGCTTTATCGACCATCTGTAAAACTATCCAGCGCTTCAATAAATGGAAGACACACCAAAGCTTACCGAGAAGCGGGCGACCAAGGGTTGTTAACGAGTCTGACCGGCGTTATTTGAAGTTATGCTCCGTAAGGAATCGCCGTGCAACTTTATCGGTTTAAACCGAAGATTTCAATTCAAGTAGAAAGGTCCCTGTCAGCCAGTCGGTATAATTAATCGTTCCCTCCACTCTTGGGGCATGCTTGGACGAGTGGCATGTCGCAAGCCCTTACTTAGTGCCAGAAATATCATAAAAAGGTTGAGTTTCGCCAAGAAGCACGTTACGTGGTCGAAGAGGAAGTGGAAAAAAGTGTTATTCACTGACGAGTCAAAATTTGAACTTTTTGGAAACAACCGCCGAACCTTCGTTCGTAGGATGAAAAACGAGCGGTTTATTAAAGAATGTATTACTCCGACTATGAAACAAATGTTACCTTTGACGGATTTTTTCCAAAGCCAGTTGGAATTGCCGATTTGAAGCTTCATGTGCGATGATGTTTGTCATAGATGGCATATATCTTTAACAGATATACTAGGTAAACTGAGGATATGACGTAAAACTATCTCCTCTCTTCCACAAATCCAAAGTTAAATGTAAAAGACAAATTCGTCCACAGCGCGATTGGAATTCAAAGAATATATTTTTTTTTCCTTCAGAATTTCACCCATAAGCGGAACGACAGGCATTTCCCTCCAGAAAGTAAAGCAAATCGGTTCCAAAGTATGACCTTTCCGTGTAACTTCTTATTCTTTATAGCAAAAGTAAAGAAATGTAGCAAAGAAATTTGGTATCACAGCCTTGTTCCAAAGAATAAAAGCCTATGTTTTTTTTATCTACAGCAGAGTACAATAATTAACCTTTTTCTACGGCCATGAAACATGGCTGAAACAGCAATGAGTTTCAGAAAAGAAGAATATATCCCTATAACAACTTAAGTCCAGTCATGTAACATATACGTAGCTGTTATGTAATTTCATTACAAAGACTGTATAAGCATAAAAAAGACTGCATAACTATAATTGTGTTTGCTGGGATTTAAATTGCATTCCCTATCAGTTTAATGTTCGGCGTTTCAAAACTTTAGTCTTCTTGCATATTGGTTAGGCTCTCTTTTTCTTTTACTTACAAACATCATTCTGAAAATGGTTATGTTGTTTAACAGTCTTTTTTAACTTTTTGAATTAGTTCATATTCATCTTCGTTATAAGACAAACATAAATGCTTGTTGTAATTTATCATTAGCTGCAACAGTTTAAACGTAAAGATCTTTTACAATACTTCTATTTCAAGTTTCTACTAAAGATCTTTATTTTCGAAATTTCCATTGAAATGATAAAAAATTTACGTCCCTATAAGCTAACATGAAAGTCTATTATGCAGTCACAATTTTCAATTTTAAATATATAAAAATGGTCTATTGGATAGCATTTCGGATTGTTGAGTTAAAGGTAGATGGTTCAATCCCCGGGGTAGGTAACACATTTTTTACTTTTGGCTGTTCCAGGAACCTGAAATGCCGAAATTACATGTTAAATACAGGCTGTGAAACGGCCCTGTCACATGTCTTAAACGGAGTCTGTGTGCCAACTGGGAAAACGTTGAATAAAAATAAACGTTCGGGTTCGGTTTAAAACCAATTTGATATTTCCGTTTAAATTCTAATTTATTGTAGGGAAATTCAACAAAACGTTAAATATGGACCGATTTGCAATTAAAATTTTCATTGGAATTTCTAATAGCGAAACGATTCGCATTTAAAAAGATGTGATGAAGCGAACTGATTCGCTGATACATTTAGTGATACGCTTATTATTTGTGTTTTCCTTCCAGAACTGCAGTTAGCAATTGCCTAGTTCCTGCGTTAGCTCAGAAAGTAGAAGATAGGTTCATTGATCTTCTAAAAACAATTTGGTTACACTGTAACCTTACAACCTAAAGGCTTTTGTTTTCTTTGGGGAGGGGAGGCTTAGTGAATTAACAATTTATTTTTACGCTGTGAGAAAAAAGGAGAAAGTAGAGTGAGAAAAAAGGAGAGCGAGGGAACTTCCAACCGTACAGTGAGAGGGAAAAATTCCGCAAGGGAGAGCCCTAGCCAAGAACCAAGGTGGGGCCGTCTTTAACCAGAGAAGGGATAGGAAGGCAGCGTTGAGACGCTGGAAGAAAACAAAGATTTGGGAAGAAAATATTTCCGACACGACGACGTCATCTGCTTAGCCTTAAATTTTTTGCTTGGAGCGCTGAGTACCCGGGTCAGTCATAGAATCTCATCGGCATCGAGAACGATTGATCGATCGATCAAATTTTTGCGATTGAGAGCAATCGATTGATAAAACGTTTTTATCAAGAACAAGATAGAGTTTGAATGGGGTTGATCGAGGGAGCCATTGAAAACACTTGGTAAATTCAAAAAATCGACAGTAAAAAAACAATTGGCTCTAAGGGCAAATTTTTGATGACCGAATAGGGTACGACCACTTAAATTAACGAAGTTTTCAGTTTTCTAATACATCTTTTTATTGTGATTCTTTTTCACTGAGGGTTGTGATGAATTCCAATAGCTTCGAGTGACCACATGCGATTGATGTCTATGTCACATTGTACAGCAGAGATATTATAACAAGAACTCTGTGATGTAGTGACCGTATCTGGAAGAGGACTAGAGACTAGATATAAAATGAAACTGTTGACTGCTGTTGGACTTAGCCGTGAACGTTTGTGTCACCAACGATGGACCAATATGAATAAAATCCGATCAAAATGTCGACAGGAAAATGATCATCAGTTGATGCGGTTTGAGCTAACTGAAGATGTTGTAAGTGAGGCAGTGTTGTGAATACAGTTCGATGAGGGTGTTCTAAAGTCTTTTAACAATTGCAGTGAGCGCCACAGCTCGAATAGTGATTCGTTCGCCGTATCATGCGGTGAGCCTAGGAGTTCAGTACACCTTGGTAATACGGAGGTTTCTGTCGTTTCATACAAATTTTGCGGGAAATGCAAGCAATCTCATTGGCTGCGCCCACCAATGGGAGAAGTTATTTTTCCTTGGCTATTTTTTTAAATTTGAACCAATACAGAAATTTCCCATGGTGGGGTTTATGGTTTTCTTTATCCTAGCTTAATTATACTCTTATAAATACAGCTGTTTTAAAACATATCAGTATACAGTACCCACGCGAGGTATTGGCTCACCCACGCAAATTTGAGCGTTTTAACACGCGAAATCGGGCATTTATCATATTATTTTGTATCTACTCAAAGTACATATATGTACCAAATTTAAACCAAATCAGCCATTTAGAGCGACCCAGATTGGGCCAAGAGACCTCATCTAGGAGCGACTATAGAGTTGCTTGAGGAGAGGGAAGGCCAGAAGTCTAGTAATGACAGGGCTGGCGAGTGTCTAGGACCAGAGCAATATCATAGATATGTAGGCGAGGCAGCAGCATCTGAAATTAAAACAAAAACCCGATAAGATAGGCTATACGACTCTTTTGATTTGATTTAAGACTAGACGCTTAGATTTCGTGACAAAGCAAATTAAAGAATGCCAGAAAGGAATAAATTTGGGAAACGTAGATATAGCAGAGGGGGCAGCGGAACCCAGCATTAGTAGTGGTATTGATAAATAAGGATAGACGTAGCTTAAAGAAAATTTGGCAATAAAAAAGAAAGTGAGAGAAAGACTCAGGTGAGTGACCACAGGCGCAGATGAGAGAATCTAAAGCGATACTGATGGAAGTTGAGAGTGCAATGTCCGGACAAGAGCTGCAAATCACTGCATAGAACGATGAGGCATGAGGAAGGCAGCAGAAGAAACATAGGGAAAAATTACTCGCGGAGCAGTGCCATAAGGAGAGGAGGCCCACCTTATGTGCCAGATATCAGACAGAAAGGCAGACATTTAGTTTTACAAGGGACTTAGATTGTAACGCCCTGACGTTGAAATCTCCCTTAGTAGGAGTTTCTGCCCAATGCATAGCTTAGACGTAACAAGGTGAGGAATGGTGGTAGGCAAGGAAAAGCTGAAAAGAGTGACCGAGAGCCTGGACATCAGAGACAAATTTTCTTCTTTTAGAAACAGAGGAGACGCAGGCTGAAATAAAATAGGAGTATCCTTGGCTTCTAACCATATTTCAAAGGAATTAAAAGCATGCCGCCGATGACGTTCACGGCATTGGAGATGTAAGGCGCGCTTCTGGACGAGGAAGTCGCGCTTACAATAATTAACTATACACAATTAATTTGCCGATCTACACTTTATTAGGCTCACACACACAGGATACAGAAACAGACACAAACAGACTAATAGGTTGAAATGATACTCACACACACAAGCTCACCGGCCTCTGCCTTATACTTGTGAGGGGGTGTTTTTATATAGTCAAGTGTGAGGTGGAGGAGGCATAGGGTTGAAATTTGAGCTCGCAATACTAACCAGCTAGGTTAGAGAAGGTTCACTTAGCGACGGGTCAGTTAGAGACGTCTCAGCAAGAGGAGTCTCGAGCATAGAGTGTCTAGACTGAGAGCGAAGGGGGACAGTGGACATCTGGACAGCAGTTAGCGCATGCGCAACTCAGCGTTATGAGAATGTACGTACTACAGAGAGGGCAGAGCATGTAACGTGTGTAGAAGGGAACCACGGATTTAAACACGTCTAAAACTTCTTTAGAATTAGTGGCAACCACACAGAAACTAGCGACGCTCTCCTTGAGGAATGTCTCAGATCTTAACCATCAGTCGGAAACAGGGGGGCGACTACTCGAGGCATGGAGGATATGAAGACATTGACGAAACATGCTGGATAATCAGGCAAATTTAAGAAGCTTGCAGGAGGGATTTTTCCTGAGGAGATAAGAAACGGGACACGCTAAAAGAGATTTTTCAACGAGGAGGGAGAGAAACAAACAATCGGGATCATAGTTAGGTATCTTATGCTGGTTAATTTGGTCAGAAGTAGATCAAGTGGCAGCAGATTGGCCAACAACAAAAGGGTATCAGTGAGAGCTGTTTTGATGGACCAAGTGATAAAACGAGCGGCAAAGCGCTGATTAGAAAAAAGGGTTTTCCTTTCAGCCTGAGTTTTAAGTATTGAGAGCTACACTGAGGACCCATAGGTTAGGATCGGCTCGACAGTGGCAAAGAATATAGAGACCTGAGGTGCTTACAATCAATGCAAAAGGATTGATGTAGACAGGAATTAACCACGAGAAGAGCCCCTTTAGCCGATGAGAATTTAGCGTTTAATGGTCTTTCCATTTTAGGTTCGCGTCAACTATAATACCAAGGAAGTGGATAGACAGAGAAGAAGCAATCATGATGTTTCGTCGGACCAAAAAAATAATTTTTTTCCGGCCTTTTTAAAATGAAGAAAAAAGCTAACTTTGCAAACAGTACACTTTCATTTGAGCCAAGAAACAAAAAACTCATCAAAAGAAAAATCAATGTAATCTAAAGAGACATCGCTGTCTGAATCTTCTACCACTTGAAAGCGATTGCCGGCTTTATTATAGTCATCATATAAGGTGGCAAATTTTTCAAGCAATATCTTTTATCAGAGGTCATCATTGCTATACTGGTGTCATAATCCCATTAGAGCTCCTGCAATTCTCGGCAAGCCTTGTTTGTTCGTCTGAGGTTTTCCTCTCGATCCATGAGCTTTGTCTGCAGGCTAATAAGAGTGGCCTCATAGTGGAGATGATCAATAAGATGGAATAAGTAGAAAGCCCCATTTTTCCTTCGTTGACTTGGATCCCAGATAGATACGGCTCAAGTATAAAACATCTAAAAGCGATCTCTTCTAAAACAAAAAGGCACAGAAACGAGGCAATTTTCACAGTCCCTTGTGAACGTACCTTATCCGTACCATTGATTACATTTTGGCTCCAACAAAAAACTTAAAATTTTTTTATAATTATCGTGCCCTTTGTTTTTGCGTGGGGAATTTTTACATAATAAACAAATCTTTTCATGTATCTTAGATAGCTCAGTGGTTAGCTTGCTGGCATTCGGTATCAATGGTCTATGGTTTGAGTCCAGTCGATTTGATTTTATTCTTCACTGTTGAAGTTATTTTGTTGTTTTTAGTATTGACTTTCCCCGTTCAGGATAAGTCTTAATGGCTGTGCTAGGCCCAGTAATTTGTTCATGAGTAGTAGAAGAGTTGTAAGAAAAGGATAGCGCAGTGGTTAGCTAACTGGCATGGAATGCCATAGGTATATGGTTTGAGTCCTGTAGTATGCATTTTATGCCTGACTGAAGAAGATTTTGTTGTTTAAAAAGCAGTTCGCGAGAGAAGTAGACCGGATTTACGGACCCCACTCTTTTTTTAAATCCGGAGGAGGACTTCGAAAAAAAAAAAAAAAAAAATCTGTTCGTCTCCGCATGCCGGATTTAACTGCGTTTTCAGAATTTCAAAATTCCTTGTCGTTTTGGATTTATTGGGATTGGAAGACAATCAGATTCTTGGCACAAAAGTACTTTCAATTTTTCAAAAAATTGTATCTAACTTGAGGTTCTTTTATCAACTTACTAACCTTCGCCAGGTTTTTGCCATCACGGGAGAACAAGTCACAAAATACAGGATTCAAACGTGCACAGATGGAGTTTCGGTCAGAAACGTCCCATCTGCGAACCAACCCATTTTGCATATAGCGAACCCGCTAAAAGATCGCATACGTTATTAATAATACAAGAAATAAATACGTATATTATTCTTAAGAAAACTTTTACCTTGCCAGCCGGCCATCTTATCCAGCGGGATTTGGAACTTCTTTTGTTTGTGGACTCCAATTCAGGAGCACAGGTGAATCCGTCTGGTACTGTACAATACAGTTCCAAGGAACATATCTAAAAAAATAATTGTTTAATAATCATAGCAGTATTTCACTTCTAAATTTTGAATCCGAAGAAATTACCTTAATGCTGCCTTTAAATTTGTTGAAGGAACACGAAGCTAGATGATCTCTATAACTCAATCCCACCATAGTTTCCTTTGTAGAAAATATAAGCGAAAACTTTCAATTAGACAAACATCAGTTACTGCAAAACATAAAACACGATAATTATTTCGCTATCATGACGGAAAGTTCGCACTGGCTCGTCTTTCCCGATTTGACGCATTTTCCAAATATTTTTTTTTGTCACAAACATACAAACGAATTTTGATTTCATTAGTTTTACCTTTGATGAGATTCGATTAGATTTTAGACAAGTGAATTCAAAATACTCTACAATTGCAATGATTAGTTCTTTGCCTTAAAAACTTATCAGTTTTATTTAATGAATTGTGAGATGATGAAACATGATGATTTTCCACCAACTCGTAATGCTTTGCCAACAATTTTGGATTCTGAGGAAACAGATAATTTTAATGATCATGTGTTATCGATATATTACCTAATAGAGAAAGATGTTTTTAACTTAATATATAAGCCACCTAGAGCTGGAACCCCCCCCCCCCCCCCCCCCCCGCAGAAACCTCCCATTTCTCGGTAGATTGGCGATAGTTTCGGGGAGTGGCCACTCAAAAGACCCTATTTGGCGGAAAGTATTCTGGAGTTTTCACTTTAAACAAAGAAAAGGGGTAAATATGAAAGAAAAAATGCGGAAGAAAAGGATACAGGGCAAGCACGCCGGATTCTTTCCGTCAATACGCTTTGAAACAGGTTATATTTTTAATCCTGTTTAAGAAACTTACAGGAATGACATGTATGTTTAACATGGATTTTGTAAACATGGTGGCGGCAAACAACCCACATAACAGCTCTATTTGAAGTTGACTCAATGGCTGTTGTGCTCCCTTCGCAACGTCCAATGTAGTATCGAACACGAGACGGATCACTTCATTCAATACATCCCATTCTCCAAGTAGTTGGAAAACAGCATTGTGTTGAGCTGATCTGGTGAAATCTAGAATGACGGTTATCCAAAAAATTTTGGGTGAAGGAAGAGTAGGAAATCCGTTTACTAATACGGAAGCTCTGTCGTCTACTTTTCCGGTTAATTACCTGTTGGCCACTTTTAGTTCATTAGAGGCTTGAATTTCAAATTGAATTCAATCTCCGCGTAAAGAAACGCAAACGCGCGTAAAGTACTACTTTTTTTTAAATGACAAAACGAGTAAGTAATTGTCATCTTTTTAAATTTATTTACATTTTAACTTAAACTTTTTCTTATTTTTTAGGTTGTTATTTTTACCAACACCACCTTTGGGTGGGACCAAATTTGGTGCGACGATCTTTTTGCTGCCTTCGAGGGCTCTTGCCCCAAGGCCCTATCGCTGCGTTTCATCGACGGTGGGCTCAGGGCCAGCGTTCTTTTTCCGATGAGCGAGCCGCACAATTCGCCATGCTGCGCGTTCAAGATCTTCCAATGTTCAACTTCCCCGGTGTGGAGAATGGGGACTACATCGAGTGTCACCTGAAGAAAACCAGGGTAAGTTTATTTTGTTAATTTTTTCATTATTTTTTAAAAATAATTTATATTTGTTAGAAACGCCGTCATCATTCTAGACGTCGTCGTTCCGGACGCGGCCGCCATGGTCGCCGTTGATGGCGCTAGTGTCGCAAGTGGTATGCAAAATCCAGTCTTGTAGCCCCATCCCCCGCTAATGTTATGGCCCCCCTCCTCCCTCTCATGTTATGGCATCCCCTCCTCCCACTAATGTTTTGGGCCCCTTCTTTCATTTGATTCAAAATTTCAATTCCCGTTTTTCCTATCTTGTAGCCTCATATCTTGTTTCCCGATAGAGATCTTATCGCCAAATGACCTGTTTCAGGTAGTGTTTCTACCCCACCCACTCCTTTCTCCCCACTCATCAAACGGTACGGCGACTTTTTTTTCCTCCTTCAACTACGGCTCGATGGCTGTTTTCGGGGTTTTGGGGTTGATTTCTCTCACCGAGATGGCGCTCTTCCTCTCAGCGAGATAAGGACTTTGTTACAAAGCAAATTTTTAAAAGGGTCTTCGTTTATGCTTTATACGTTTCGTATCCTTTCTGCTGAAGACATTCAAATTTGCATTTTCGTTCAGAAGACATGTTTTTACAAGGCAACGTCGTGGTCTTGCTTGGATAGGATTAAAGGTGTCGGCGTGATAATTAATCAAAATGGGAATCGGTTTAGGGAGTTGAGTTTCTCTCCTGATAGATGGATCTGATGCAGTTACAACAAGGCAGAGAAATTTCATCAAGGTCTTTCATAAAACCAACAGGTGAATCAAAATCAAAGCAAATCACATTATTTATGGCACTTTTGCTTATATGTTACATGATGTACTTACTGTAAAGTGTTTCCCTTCGCGCGTGAGTTTCCCGATAGGTTGGGTCTTTTTCTTATTTTTTTTGTCCTTTTTTTTAGGTTCTTTGGCTTCGGCTTTTAATTCGTGTTCGTTTTTTTTATAGGTTGATGTGAATTCGCAGTTTCTCTGCCAATATCACTTGTACGCAAGTAGCGTAGGAAGTATTTGGCATAGCAGACGTCGGACATAAAAGGTACATATCTAGAAGTTTGATTTCCGTTATTCTTTAGTCGAGTTCTATATATTGCAGTGAGAGATAACTTGCTTGCTCCTTGGAGAACTTAGCTGCCATCAGGCTGATGTTTTCTTTCTCTTCCACCTGTGTTATTCGGAAAAGAAAAATGGACAACAAGCTTAAGTATCCTTGCGATTTGGTAATTATTTGACATTACTTTTCAACTTTGACATGTCAATTAGGGTCCAATCAATGAAATTTTTACCCTTTTCCACTGGCCTAGTGTGACTGCGTTAAATCTTAAAATGTTACCTTTGACGGATTTTTTCCAAAGCCAGTTGGAATTGCCGATTTGATGTTTCATGTGCGATGATGTTTGTGAAAGATGACATATATCTTTTTAACAGATATACTAGGTAAACTGAGGATATAGCGTAAAACTATCTCCTCTCTTCCACAAATTCCAAAGTTAAATGTAAAAGACAAATTCATCCACGGCGCGATTGGAATTCATAAAATACATTTTTTTACTTGGCAGAATTTCATTTCCATATGCGGAACAACAGGCATTTCCCTCCAGAACGTAAAGCAAATCGGTTCCATTTCGAACGAATTTGACCTTTCCGTCTAATTTATCATTCTTTTTTGCAAAAGTCAACAAAACGTTGAATAAAAGGAAACCTTTGGGTTCGGTTTTAAACCAATTTGACCTTTCCGTTTAAATTCTAATTTCTTGTAGGGAAAGTCAGCAAAACGTTAAATATGGACCGATATTCGCAATTATAATTTTCATTGTAATTTCTATTAGCGAAACGATTCGCTATTAAAAACATGTTTGGGTTTTCATCGGACTGATTTGCTATTATAATTTTCAACGGGATTTTTTCTTTTATAACATATATGTGTGTTTTTCTTACAGAACTGCAGTTGGCAATTTCCCCTGCGTTTGTCCCTGCGTTAGCTCAAGAAGTAGAAGATAGGTTCATTGATCTTCTAAAAACAGTTTGGATACACTGTAACCTTGCAGCCTAAAGGCTTTTGTTTTCTTGAGGGGGGGGGGGGCTTATGAATAAACTTTTTTTTACGCTCTGAGAAAAAAGGAGAAAGGAGAGTGAGAAAAAAGCAGAAAGGAGAGCGATGGAACTTCCAACCGTACAGTGAGAGGGAAAAATTGCGCAAGAGAGAGCCTTATCCAAGAACCAAGGAAGGCGGTCTTTAACAAGAGAAGGGGTAGGAAGGCAGCGTTGTGACGCTGGAAAAAAACAAAGATTTGGCAAGAAAATATTTTGACAGTCGTCTGCTTAGCCATAAGAACATTTTCCGCTTGGAGCGCTGAGTACCCAGTCATAGAATCTCGTCGGCATCGAGATCGATTGATTGATCGATAAAATTTTTGCGATTGAGATCAATCGATTGATAAAAAGTTTTTATCAAGAACAAGATAGAGTTTGAATGGGGTTGATCGAGGGAGCCATTTAAAACACGTGGTAAATTCAAAAAATCCACAGTAAAAAAACAATTGGCTCTAAGGGCAAATTTTCGATGACCGAATAGGGTACGATCACTTAAATTAACGAGTTTAAGTTTTCAGTTTTCTAATACAACTTTTTATTGTGATTCTTTTTCACTGAGGGTTGTTACCTCGAAAAAAATTATATTAAAAGTTATTAGATGTTAAAGTTCAAATAAAAAAAAAGTTCAAAGTCCCTCTCACCAGAAATTGGACATTCAGCCATCTTTGGCAGGAGGAGCCTAATTAAGGCCCCAAACAATGCAGACAATACCTTTAACTTGTTGTTAACTTGGCTTTGTAAACAATTTATCGAATCTTTGCAATCTTTGTAAACGAACGATCGAATCTTTGTAAACAATCGATTCAATCTTTAAAATGATGCTCCTCACCAGAAAAATTCATAAAATTCAAGAATTCCTACCAATTAAACTCAATGAAACCTCTTCCCTGGAGTACCTTGAAGGATTAACATGGATTCCTACTTCCTCTTTGTACCCTCCTGAAAGAAGATTCATATGCTAGCATTAACCAACCGATCGGACATTCGAAATTTAGAAATTTCTTTCTCCTGGGACACTGCAATACATCCATCTCAACTGGTTCTCCCTACCTTTTCGGCTAACTTTCGTAAACGGACATGGAATATTTCCCAGGGTAAACATACACTGTATGAACCAATCCAAGAGTAAGCTGATCTTCCAGTGGATACTACGGAGCCACCCATACACGAGGCCTACACAATCTCAGATTATACTCAATTTTCCAATGTTGTTTCCGGAATCAAGAATGTACATTCTTTAGGAAAGGTTCTTTAAGGATAGGAAAGCTTTTTCTAATAACAATCTTTACCTTCGTTTTTCTAATAGAAGACTTATCAAATATTATGTCCAGCAATCATTGCCAACCATCAATGGAGTCACATTATATCATGGATCTCAGAAGATATTCTTCAAACCACTCGAAGATATTCTTCAATCCAACCCGTTTCTGGACCTCAGCTCCACTTTCTTTATTAAAAAATTCGGTTTTTTATGACCCTAAAGATTCGACCACTATCCTTGATACGGAATTTAGTCTTTTATCCAAAAAAATGCCACAAGATCTACACAATAAATTAACCTCTCTCCTCCAGGACATTTCCGATTAATCTATCAACAGTAATCAACTGCCTACCCCAGGATTTCATTCAAATTTTTGAAGACAGCTTGGAACTCAATCAAACCATTTGCCTAAAAACTATTGCAGTAAAACATAAAGGAGAGGATGGAGAATATGTAATCTCCTATTATTGTTTAACCAAAATGGATGGAACTCTTCTGACTCCCATCAACATCTCACTTCCTACTGACACTGATACCCTTCATCTCTCGTTGGTTATTAATGGGTGTCTGAAAACTTGGAATATCATGACATCCCGGTTGTTCCTCTTAATAATTGGCAAACCCAACTTCAATCTTTCTGTTCTCCGTTACTCCAGGCTGAATGGACCCCCCTTAAATTCCTTTATCACCAAGACATTCTTGCTCTTGGTACTAAGAAAGGAAAAAATACCTGATTCCCCAATATCAGGTATATGATACTCCTGTTGTGAGATCTGATTTTGAAAGGAGAGTACAAATGAGACACATTTGTGACATTATTCCTTGTACTGATTTTATTATCTGTCCCTCCACTCTAATGGAACCAAACACTTATTTGCATGGCTATTGACATAACAAACAATGTGTTCTCTTCTTTGAAAAAGTATAACAATTATGGAATTTTTAAAGAAAACCTTTGTTTAATCTGATATTAGGCCTTTCCCACTTAAAAAACCGGTATCTATCACTTGCTCACATGATGATTTCATCCGAATCAACGGGGACAATCCAGAACTCTCACAATCACGATGCCATGAAATGGCATGTCAGAAGTCATAAAGAATCTGGAGTAAAATTGACGCCAATGTGTGAAATTGTAAACAGATTAACTACTCTTCACCATCGAATAATGGACTGCGTTAGTCATGTGTTTTACCAAGTTACTGGTTTAACGACGGAACTTGCGAACGTGGTAATTTTTTTCGAGTTTTTTTTGGTAATTTTTTTTTATTAATGTTTTTTAATGAATTTTATGTTCGTGGCTGGTGGTTCGAGTCCAACCACAGGTTATTTCCATAAAAGGATGATTCAAGATAGGAAATAAACGAAATAATATTGGACAACACGATAAACCCGATTGCAACAATGAGTAACGGAATTGTATTTTGAGACGTATTTATTGCATTCTTTTATAGACAAATACGGACGTTCACTGTATGTACAAATGGGATATACTATATCCCAAAATTTACAAACTATGGATATACCATGGACGTCCATGTATTAGTAGGTTTTCGTTTGTGAACCGATTCGCTATTAAAATTTGTATGGGAATTTGTATTAGGAAAACGATTCGCTATTAAAAAGGTATTTGGGTTTTCATTAGCGAACTGACTCGCTATTATATCGCCACCCATTTGGTTAAAACGCCAGGAAAGCAGCGACATCCCATGAACTGTCATCGAATCCATTCTAGAATATTTTCGACGAATTGTTTTTGATCCCTTTTCGTTTCGTAATAAGCAATTTAAAGAAGAATCAGTTCATCGGTAGATCGTTTATTAATGGCGTTGGATTTTGTGCGTGCTTCATAACAAGTTATCGTGGTCGTATAATATCCCACAACCAGAAAAGCTAGACAAATAAACTTGAAGGCATCATTATTCAAATGGTACCTTCTTTCCCCGAAAAGGGGAGACCCAGAGGGAAAAAGGTCTTCTTTATCTTTCAAGTATCTAGTAAGAACTTGCAACTTTCCTCACCTATGTCAAAGTGATAGAGAATAGATCTTTTTCACTCCTTTATCGGGTGAGTAGGGCTGGAACTGAAGACGCTGTTGCGCTTGTACAACACCGGTAGGGTGCCGACCATGACGAACGATAACATCCTTGACTCGGGGAGTGCGAAAAAGAACGGTCGCATCTCTTTGCATTGAAAGTACAAATCAGACATGCATGCTTAACTTTCAGATTTCAAGGTAATTGAAACAACTTATGACAGCAGACGTCTGCTTTCTATGAAAATACATAAGAATTTTCTTTTTCCGTAAACAATTTGCTTATTGTATCATTCGTGAATAGCTTATATGCAGCCGAATCGTATAAAGTTGGCATCACAATTGTAATGTCAACTGTATTGTTCATGTAACTTTATTGCTCATGCTTGAAACTGGTAATTCATGAACAATTTTTTCAAAATAAAGTGATAATTGGCCACTAGTTTCAAGCTAAAAAACAATAAATCAGTTAAAAATAAATAAATAAAAAAATAATTTCAGTTACTTCTCGTTGAACTGCAAAGAAACTATCTGTTTCCACGGGAATAATTGTTGTTCCTGATGCAGGTTATCGAAGAAACTCCCATACCTTAACTTCGTCAGTTTTATTTACTATGTTTTTTTTTATATTTGGGGTTTTGAGTAGTGGTTAAATTTGGGATATTCGGTCTGATTGTAGTGAACGGTGCGTTGTTGGTAACACCACGACAGGACATTGAATCGTAGTGTAAAACACGATGAAGCCCACAACCGTTGAGACTGTTTAATGGTAACGGCAGCTGCAACAGTCCAATTGGCAATTCTTCATCACAGTTTTGGACAACGTCATTTCCCTAGTGGAGTTTTTCGGTGTCAAATGAGTGTGGTGTGAGGAACTCATTTGAAACCCTTTTTTTCGGGTTTGAAATGAGTGTCCGTAACGGAAAATGTATTTTCGCAATAGAAAAATAAAAAAAATCACACCTCCCCTTTGTTCTTGAATATTAACTGACTTCTGGTTATCAAAACAGTTTGATATGAGTTTCATTCTGGCGATACTCACTCAACGAAATTTTTAAAAACTAGAAGTTTAAGTTTTTCATGTTTGGTTGTGTACACCAGTACAAAACGAAAATAAATTCAGTATTACTATTGTTGTTTTCAATGAAAAAGAACTTAGAAATATTTCTAAAATTTGACAACTTGACAATTCATAAAGGGCTAATATGCGTATTACTCTAGGTAAACACACTTCTAATATTTTATAAATAGAAAAAAAAACTCAATTGGTAATGTCTTGTAACTTATAATTCCCAATAATTTTTGCATAACCAGAACTGTTGAACATTTTTTTTTCTTTCTAAGAAGTTAACATTAAAAATAAGTTTATTTTGACAAGATCAATGCAAAAAGAATCTGAATTGGTTCAGTAGTTTTAGAATTAACGGTGAATGTATTTTTACACTTTTATCAACCATGTTGATCATTTGTAAAACTATATGATCCCTAGCGAAACCAACGCAATTTAGGTTGACTTTGTCAGCTACGAATAAAATCGGCTCACTCTTAATAAGATTGAAAGCCATATTTTTAATGTCGTGTCCAAATGCATTCATTGCGATTGACATATGAACATCGGACTTCTATATAAAAAATGAAAAAATTTATATATCATGAAAAATCAAATCACTTTAAAATAAAAATGCCATCAGGAAATCCATTGTAATAAATCCGAATTCTAGACTAGTTCAAAATTGGAATAAGAAACTGAAATTTCCTGGGAAATAACTAGAATTAACACTAGTTTGATAATAGTGTAAAACACGGTATAACACCAGTGTGAATACACCCGTATGACACCCGCCCCATAACGAAAACAAGAGGTGTTACCACCAGTGTGTTTCACCAGTGTCACACTTCACACGGGTGAGGCACACTGGTTCAACACGGGATCCGACCCGACAAAACTCCACTAGGGTAATGTCTAAGAGATTCATGTAAAACGTGTGGGAGATAAAATTTTGGTTTCAACAAACGGTCCGTCAGAAAACTATTCGTGCGCTTTCAAGCTGAATTTCCTGTATTGGAAAAATCTGTTGCTGATTTAGTTATTTTGGATTGGTCTTCACTAAGTAAGCCTCTACGCAAACGTTTGAACTTGGTTCTCAAAGGGTCTTGGCAAATGTGTACTCAACGGCCAGTACATTTAATACGTCCACAGAAATATCTACCTAAGATATATTTAGGGATAGATTTTGAAGAGTATCGTATAACTGTTCCATGGTTTTTCCAATGCAAAGCATAGGGACTACACCGTTGCCGTAACGATTGTCTTCCCGGCTTTTTTAAAATTTTATAATTAATTACATGCATTTTATAATACCAATTTGTTATGAATTAAATTAATTTATAATTTCAACATTGGCAGAAATTTTGGGGGGAAATATGTGAAAGAACTTACGATTAAACCATATTAGCTGGCCCACCAGTATGTCCAGGCTTTTTATTAAATTTGTGATTAATCCTATACTAAAAAACTCTGATCGAATAGTTTTTGACCAATGCAGAGCTATTAATCAGAGCTATTTTCCACATAAAATTCATGTATAAAATGAAATATAAAACTAGTGGGGATAGGGCAATAGGGCTTATTGGCAAAGCGAAAATCCGACTTTCAGAAATTTGGCAACGCATGCGTTTTGTATGCGATGTATGTATGTATGTTTTTATGCGATTAATAGCAAAAATATTTGGGCTTTTTAATTTTAAGTTTTTCTAAGTTAACGGGGGGACTATTGCACATAAGAGCCTAATCAGAAAAAGAGCCATAGATTACTATATGCCCGATTAATAGCAAACAAATTTGGGCTTATTAATTTTAAGTTTTTCTAAGTTAATGGTAGGACTACTGCACATAAGAGCCCGTGTAATTAATTTTTTGTTTCACGGTAAAATTTTTCAAAAGTCCCCATCTGTAAATTCAACAACTCAAATAAGAACTGACAAAAACATTCGTATTTGGTTATATCATTTAGTGTATACGTTTCATTTAATTATTTTTTGGTATTATTATTAATTTTAAATTCCGTGCTTAATTTACAGTTTATAAAAACTTTCAATTCAATATTTGATATAGTAAATTAAATCGGGTCAAATTCAGGTCAAATTCGTGTCAAATTAAGGTCTAACCGGGTCAACCCGGGTTCCAACATCCTGACCCTGGTCACAACCCAAAAATGGAAATGCCCCGTTTTCGATGACCCGGGTTACACTAGACCAACCTTTTTTCACCCGGGTTACAGCGCTTTGTACGCTTTGTAAAGAAAAATGAAATTTGTGACTCATTGGACTCCCTGAATTAATTTGGTGAAATCAAACATTAAAATGGCTTCTCGCAGTGATGTTGGTTTGGTGTTTAAATAAACTCTTTATGAAACAATTTGGCAATCTGGAAAATTCCGCCAAACTAAGCTTTGGCGTAGTCACTTAACGAACCCCTGGGGGGAAACCACGCTGTCAAATAGCGGAAATTACTGGCGGCGCCAGCGATCGTTCTTTTTTAATTAAAACTAAAATGCCACTCTAATTACCCGTAAATTTGTAAATTGTCGATAAAATAAATAAATCAAAACCCAAAATAATAAGAAATCCTCATAAATGAATGTATTAAAAATACAACAAAATACATACATACATATTTTAAAATATTACAAGCTTTGATTACTTAGGGTAGGAAATTTATTAAGAAAAAATTAATAAAAAGAAAGAAAAAGTAAAGAAAGTAATAAAGTATTCGTAATTTCATATTAATTATAAGTAAAACCGAATAAATAAATTTTGGGAAGCCACCACCACAGTCGTACTGGATGCCGTCGTGTGCTGTGACAAAAATTGGACCGTACTGGCGAATGACTGAGGAGGACTTGTTGCTTGTTGCTGGCGTGCCAGCAAGTGCCATTTGACGTAGCGTGCTGGCGCGCCAGCTGAGACTAGGTTGCGGAAACCATAACTTTATGCCTCTGGCCAAATATTCACAGATGAAACTGCTGCTTGAAAACATTAGGGTGATGGCAAGGCGATATAAATTTTTCCCTATCCGTTCTCCCCCCATGACGACAGTATCATCTCTCACGAAAGTTACTGTGATTTCAACAAAGTGTACAGAAAGATGTTATCTAAAAGTACAAAGTTATCTAAAAGATGGTTTTATGTAATTATGTTGAATAAATTAGATATATTATATATTTGTAATTTTATAACATGTTTTGTATACAAATATAAAGGAAAAATGAAACTAAAAAGAATAATGCACACATATGATTGGTGATACATATTATGTATTATTTTTGACAGTGTGGTTACAACAATTAAGAAATCTTAATTATCAACCTTTTTCTTCTAAGCCGCCGAACAGGTACCAGCCTTCGTTAAAAATTCCGCGCTCTTTTGGTTGAGTTCAGTCAAAGATACGTTGAAATAAAGTCCTCCTGCTTCTTTAATAGCATCTAAAAAATAGTATATAACATTAGTTACGGCCAAGTATGATTAACGGATCATAAAATACATCATAAATAGATATTTACTGTAAATAACCGAAGGGAGTCGGTAGCTTTGCAATCATTGCATGTCCTTCGGTTTTTTTCTTTTCGATTGATGCTGTCCTTTCCATGTTATCTGATTCAGCAGTTCGTCAGTCAAGAAGTTATGCCATACCGTTCTTAAAATTGTCCCTAGATCATAACCTCCCAATGATCGAATTACGCGTGTATAAAAAAAAAATTTTGAAGCCAGTTTTGGGTAATCGTTGGCTATTTACCTTTTGTTAAAGACTCGGATCCTTCTTTATTGGTGATCACCATGGAAAAACTAAACCACAATTTTAAAACATTTTTTACAAGAAATAATGGAGGAAGCGCAGCATCTGTACACAACAGGATTTAATTATCGTGGTAACTGCTAAAAATTTAAAATTGAAGCCTTCGTTTGTGATGCTCCCGCACGAGCAACGATAGCTTGCGTTAAAAGCTACTCATCAGACCGTTATGGATGCGCTAGATGATGTGTAGGATCAGGCGTTATTCTTTGAGAATTAAGAACTGATGATTCTTTCGGGAATAAATCTTGCGTAGATCACCATCACTGCTGCTCGATACTGGAAAATTTAGGCTATATGAACATCATCCAAGATCTTCCTTTAGATCCCATGCATCTCGTAGATCTCGGAGTTAAATATGTTAAAATATGTTAACGATCTTGTGTGGTTTGGATTAACGTAAAAGAGTTTGAGGTGTCACATTGGCACCTGTGGTCGTTGAACAGATTGATAGATTTCATGAAATTATTCGGTCATTTATACCTCGATTAGAATTCGCCCGTCAACCTTGTAGTGTTAAAGAACTTCCAAAATGGAAATCTTCAGAACCCAGGGTCATTCTCTACGATATAGGGGACCTCTTATTTCACAACTATCTGCCCCGTTCATTGTTTAACCACTTTCTGTTACTGCATTATGCGGTAGAAATATTGTCTTGTGAGGAATTTTGCTTTGAAAAAAATGCATGTGCAAATTCTCTTATCTCCCTTTTCATAAAGAAATCCGCCGTCCTTTACGACTCATCTTTTGTTTCATATAATGTTCATTATTTGTTTCATATTGCCTCTGATGTATTGGAATTTGGCGTTCTTGAAAATTTTTGCGCCTATCGATTTGATAATTGCTAAGGCAAGATGAAAAAATATCTGATTAAAAGTAAAAAAGGATTATAGCCTCTCCAACAATTTGTAAAGTGAGAATAGGAAGAAGAAAAATGCAAGCTTTCTTCTTATCCTGCTGTTCCTGTTATCTTGCCAAAATTGTAATGTACTGAACCTCACAATGAAGGCCCCATTGTTCAAAATTTAGTTGGACGCCAGTTTAAAACTGCTATTTCCATAAAACTCTGCAGAGCTATTCTATGTACCCTTTTCCATTATCCTACATCAGCGAGTATTTAGTATCAGACATCTCAAATGAATTACATGTATATGATATCAATGACATCCTTTATAAAGCTGTGCGATTATGCCGACATCTGTTTTGCTAAATAGCTCATTTGTGGTTTTCCCGTTGAAAATAAAATAAAATGGGAAAACAAAATGCTAATGTTGTGTACGTGGCAACGTCTCTTGCAACCGCCAGGGGCTACTTGCCGATGAAGGCAGTTGGCTTGGCTTAGAGGCTGGAAGCAGTCGCACGATTTGTGTGCTTACCCTAAATACAATTACAATTGCCCTTGGTAATAATAATAATAATAATAATGTATTGCATTTATATTGAATAGCGCCTTTTCCATTATATGATCAAAGGCGCTATGAGCTCCGACAGAAACAGGAGAAATTCAGTTACAAAATGAAATGTGAAAGAGATGTGTTTTTAATTTACAACGGAACTGTATCAGAGAAAAGGAAGTAGAGTAGAGGTAGATTGCCAGTAAACGCAGGTCAATTGGAAGCGAGTTCCAAATACGAGAGGAAGCAACAGAGAAAGATCGGTCGCCATACGTTTTGGTGCGTGATGGAGGAGAATGAAGAAGAAGTTGGGATGAGGAGCGGAGTTCTCGAGAGGGACGACGAATTGCAATTGCATCAATGAGGTACTGGGGGACAACACCAATCAAACAACGAAACACAAGTACAGCTATCTTGAATATAATCCGCTGTTTAATGGGGAGCCAGTGAAGAGTACGAAGTATCGGAGTGATGTGATCAAGGCGACGAGCACCAGAAATTAAGCGAGCTGCTGAGTTTTGCACACGCTGAAGTCTCTCTAGTTGTGAGTTAGGAAGACCAACGAGCAAGGAGTTTCCATAGTCAAGCTGGGAGATGACAAACGCACGCACCAGCTGACAAATTGCGGGACGCGATAGAAATCTCTTTATTCTGGCAATCCGTCGAAGGTGAAAATACGCCTTCCTACAGGTGGAGCGTATCTGATGATCCATTGTGAGATGAGAGTCGAGCAGTACTCCAAGGTTTCGAACGACAGTTGATGGGATGATAAGGGCATCACCCAGCTCAAGAGGACAGGATACTAAGGACTTTACATTGGATGGTGATGAAACGAGGAGAGCATCGGTCTTTTCTGAATTCAGTTTCAGCCGGTTGATAGCCACTTCTTTTGTTCCGTGATGGACGTCGAGAGACAAGAAAAGGCTAGTTGCTGGTCAATTGCACCTGGTGTGAGACGAAATGACTGATATTCTTGGTTATCATCCGCGTAGTAGTGATCCAAGATTCCAGTTGAGGCAATTATATCATGCATTGGCGATATGTACAGGACATACAAAATGGGGCCAAGCACAGAACCTTGTGGAACTCCATAGAGAAGGGGACATGGGGAGGAAGAAAAACCGCTAACACTGACAGATTGCCTCCTATCAGAAAGGTAGGAGGTGAACCAGGACAAAGCAGTGCCAGAGATACCAAATCGAGCTGATAGACGATCAAGGAGAATGTCATGATCAATCGTATCAAAAGCAGCACTTTGATCAAGTAAAGCAAGAATTACGGCATCACCTCTATCCACTGCCAAAAGTAAGTCATTCAAGACTTTGAGAAGAGCAGTTTCAGTAGAGTGTGCAGCTCTGTAGGCAGATTGCACAGGGACAAAAAGAGATCGCAATTCAAGATGATTTAACAGTTGTTTAGCAGCCAATCTCTCAAGAAGTTTGGATAGAAATGAGAGGTTTGATACAGGTCTATAGTTAGAAAGAACATCAGGGTCAAGATCATTTTTCTTTAACAGAGGAGTGATTAAAGCAAGTTTCATTGTGTGTGGGAATACACCAGAGGAAAAAGATAGATTTACAATATCAGTGATGGGTGGAGCCAGTATAGTTACACATTCTTTCAGGATTGAAGTAGGCAACGGATCAAGTGGAGACGACTTTGATGGGGAGGCTAGTAAGAGAGCAGAAACCTCTTCAACAGATACAGGTAGGAATGATGAGAGTGGAATGACTGATTTCCTAATCTCAGGATCCCAACCATCAGCAACAGCATCAAGACTCGTTCGTATATCCTGGATCTTACGAAGAAAGAAGCTGCTGAATTGCTCAACCAGCGCAGAGAGGCAGTCGTGTGAAGGCAAACGGAGACCGGGTTTGACGAGGAGAAACGAATCGGCAATACGGAAGAGGGACTTCTTTCCTGTTGACTCCAGAATTTTTGATTCCAGAAAGGAAGCTTTCGCTTCATTAATCATTGTATGGAGGTTCAGTAAAGTCTGATTCATTATCTCCTTGTGAACTGTGAGAGCGGTCACTCTCCAACGTCGCTCAGCTCTTCTAGCTCTCCTCCTTGCAGAATGAATCATCTCATTGTCCCACGGGTTGTTCGGGCGGACAATAAAAGTTCTTTTAATCAATGGGGCATGGCGATTTAACACATCAGATAGACCATCGTTATACTGTAGCACAGCACTCTCACAGTCGACAGAATGGCCTGTTACAATTGGGAGAGAGGACAAGTCAGAGATGAATGAATTAAAGTCAATTGACATAGTCTTCCTAAACTCCACTGTCTTCTTTGGCCGGAGAGGTTGATTAACACTAGCATACCACTGGACAGCACGATGATCACTAATTACGTCAGAGACATAACAGGTCGATATGAAGTCATCTGCTGCACGTGAAAACACAAGGTCCAATGTGTGGCCACCACTATGAGTCGAATCACTTACGTATTGTTTAAGGTCGAATGAGTCAGTTAGGGAGATGAAAGAGCGAGCGACATGACATGACTTGTCATCAACGTGAAAATTAAAATCACCCACAATTAGTAGTCGACCAGGGGCCGGCACTAAAGATTCTAGTAGACATGCAAATTCATCACTAAACTGATTGGCGTTGTTGGTTGGGGGACGATACACTACGAGAAGGACGATTGCCACTGAGTTCACAGACAGTGAAACTGCGAGAAACTCGAATGATTGAGCTACGAAGTCAAGAGAGAGGAGGCGACATCTTACTGTGTTACGATAGATGACTGCCACTCGTCCACCTCTCCTGCCCATCCGCGGTACGTGAAGGCCCGAGTAGCCAGCCGGACAAGTTCCCCGTAGGATTTCATCACCACTTTCAACTGGTAGCCAGAATTCTGTAATGGCTACAAAGTCAAGATTGTTCTCAATAATATGATGCTGAACGATGTGCGATCTGCTAAGCAATGATCTTGCATTGACGAGTGAACAATGAAGGAACTGCTTGGCTCTGCTGTAGCTCGCTTGTGCTGACTTTCCACCTCTTCTTCCACGTTTTGTTGGTGGTGTTCTAGCAATTCCATGAAATCGGATGGTAAACAGAAGTGCTTTAGGAAGAATGGGTGGAATAAGCATGGAGTGAATAGTCATGAGAAGCTGCTGTCGAGACATCGCCCTGGGCGACATGACGAGCATAATCAAAACAATGGACACTCCAAGATAGATCTTAATGAATATCAGTCAAGTTGAGTCACAATCAATGAACAGAACAGTTCACCAGAGTCACTAGATAGTCAGAAGCACAAAGAACTATAGTAAAACACAAAAATTCTCTAATTTCTCAATTAAAACTGAATAAAGTCGGGAGCTCTTTTTCGGTGCTGCTACTGAGAGCGCGATCCAGCAGACGACCTTGGTGACCGAACAAAGACATAACATGGCGCAGTTGGTTTTGCCTTCGTGATTTCACGTCTTCTGAACCACTGCGTACGCATTTTCGCTTGCTGGTTATCTCCTCGGCAGCTCGAATTTTTTTTATTTGTATCTGCGGTGACTGTGGCAGTGAGTGTGCCCTAGCAACCAACTTGATATCGTAGGTGACCATCTTTATCTATACAGCTGTGTCGCGGTTGTCGCCCCCACCCCTTAACACTCGACGTGTGTGTATGTTGACGTGCCCTTGTAGCTCACGTGCTTTTTATTTTTCATCTGTGGTGACGGCGGCAGTGCGTTCCAGCAACAATCTCGATATCGTGCGCCGCCATCTTTCCCCACAGAGCTGTGTAGCCTCTGTCCTTTCATACCCGACGTGTGTTTATGTCGAAGTGTCCTCGAAACTTACGTTCATCTGGCCTGGTCCCACCGCACATTACTCTCCCGGCGCAGCGGAGGCGGAAACGCACCAAGCAGCATCCGGTTTCATCAATCGCGGGTCCTCCTGTGGTGGTTGGCAACATGGCGTCGGCGAATGACGCTATGGATGCGGCAGTGGTAGCAGCCAATCGCATTGACGCGGTCGAATTACAATTGACCGGCTTTGCGCAACAACTTCAGCTATTGCTCGGCGGCGGTGGTGGCGCTGGCGGAGGTAGTGCAGGCGGCGGTGGCCCAGGCGGAGGTGGCAGTGGAGCCGGTGGCGGTGGCGCTGGTGGTGGCGGCGCTTCCCAACGCCGTCGCATCGATACCTCTTGTTTGGAGAAACTGCACGGAGACGCATCTCTGGCCCAGCCCCGCTCCTGGCGGAATCGGTGGAACGATTTTTGCCACTTGAACCAACTGAACAGGTAGTGGAGGTGGCTTTGGGCATCCTTCCCACGTTGCCCTTATCGTCCTCTGACGTCATCGACCGCATCACGGATCACGTTCGATCTAAGCGGAACATCGCGTTGGACCGCGTGGCGTTTGATGAATGCCGACAGCACACGTCCGAATCCTTCGACGACTTCTACATCCGCCTCCGGACGCTTGCGTATGCAGCCGACATGTGTGCTGCGTACTTCTCGGATGGCTACCCACATCATGGCCGGCATACGAGACACGGAGACGCGGAGGAAGCTGCTGGCACTCAGTCCATTTCCGACCGGTCAGCAGGCCATCAACATCTGCCGTAGCGACGAGTCAGCTAAGGCCAGTGAAAAATCGCTGAATCTCCCGCCGTCAGTCGCACAGCTCCACTCGAAGAGTCAACTTCCCGATACGGCATCCGACCACCATAGATGCGGTTCCTGCGGACGATCAGCGCACCGCGCTAATGACCCCTGCCCAGCGACCGGTAAGCAATGTCATCGATGCGGTGGCATGAATCACTTTTCTCCGTGTTGTTCGAAGAATCGCTAGCCGGAGAAAACGGATTTGGCCGGAGCGGGAAGTGGCAGCGGCGGTCACGGCAACGGTGGCACCTCCAGTAGTGGCGCCAATAGTCGGGGCGATGCCGGCAGCAGTCGGCTGCGTTCTTATATGCAGCGCGTAGTCATCGGCAACGTCTGTGCAAAACGTCGTCGTCCTGCTCCAACCATCTCTCTACAGTGCTGTGATTCGGACGGGGAGCTGCGGTAAAAAGAACCTTTCAGTTAAATTGAATAAAACATAAAAAATAAAAAAAATGCTGTCAAGTTTTCCCACAATTTCAAAAAAAATATGCAAATCAAGACGATTATGCAATAACAAACCAATTTATCGTGTCGTCTGCACTTTCGACACTGATGCCAATTTTACAATTTTTAATTGTTTGAATTGGTTTAAATAATATAAGCGCTTAATAAATTAATGATGAGAAAAATTTCCAAATCCGGACTAATCTATCGTAACATTGTATCATCATAATCATGTAACATAATAGACTTGATAAGTGATAATGACTTGCACGAGGATCGATCCTCGGGTCTCCAAATTGACAAGCAGATATTCTACCACTGAGCTACCTAACTCTTAACAATGGTGTTTTTATTTCATATTATGAACCCCGGATTCCGTCGCAACTTTCGCTTTCGCCGCAAGTTTCGCTTTCGCTGCAAGTTGTGCTCTAGTGCACTAGAGCGCAACTTGCGTGAAACCCTTGCGTTTTGGAAAACGCAACCTGCGCAAACTTTTTTTAACGGACAGCTTTCGTCTTAATTTCAGCGAATGTGCGTTCTCCATATAAACTTGCACCAATATGCGCAATAAAAGCAGCAAAAGTAACAAAAGTTCAAAATCTTGCGCCCCCGCAAGAACGAAACTTGCGCCTTTTTCGCGAAACTTGCGTTCTTGCGGTAGCACAAGTTTTTTATATATAACTACTTTTGCTCGTTTTAGTGCGCATATTGGTGCAAGTTTATATGGAGAACGCACATTCGCTGAAATTAAGACGAAAGCTGTCCGTTAAAAAAAGTTTGCGCAGGTTGCGTTTTCCAAAACGCAAGGGTTTCACGCAAGTTGCGCTCTAGTGCACTAGAGCACAACTTGCAGCGAAAGCGAAACTTGCGGCGAAAGCGAAAGTTGCGACGGAATCCGGGGTTCATAATATGAAATAAAAACACCATTGTTAAGAGTTAGGTAGCTCAGTGGTAGAATATCTGCTTGTCAATTTGGAGACCCGAGGATCGATCCTCGTGCAAGTCATTATCACTAATCAAGTCTATTATGTTACATGATTATGATGATACAATGTTACGATAGATTAGTCCGGATTTGGAAATTCTTCTCATCATTAATTTATTAAGCTCTTATATTATTTAAACCAATTCAAACAATTAAAAATTGTAAAATTGGCATCAGTGTCGAAAGTGCAGACGACACGATAAATTGGTTTGTTATTGCATAATCGTCTTGATTTGCATATTTTTTTGAAATTGTGGGAAAACTTGACAGCATTTTTTTTATTTTTTATGTTTTATTCAATTTAACTGAAAGGTTCTTTTTACCGCAGCTCCCGGGGAGGTCGTCACAACCGTGCATAACGTGACCCCCGACGGCGGGGCTGAAGTTACAGTGGCGGGCCTCGATGTGATGCGTGCGTTGGGCGTATCAGAAAAAGACTTCGCATCCGCGGCATTTGACCTTGTAATGGCAGATAAGTCCACCCCCCTCTTGGCGGTCGGCGAGAAGGAGATTACAGTGTGTTATGAGGGGATAACGGCAGCGATCACCTTTATGTTTTGCCCGGAGGTGGATGGCGTCCTTCTGTCGTGGTTCGACTGTGTCGCTTTGGGCATCCTGCAAGAAGATTATCCTCGTCCATGGAGACATTCAGAAAAGGGTACGTCTGTTAGTTCTATCGGAGCAACCATCTTTCGTGTATAACGGCCCTCTCCCATTATCTCCAACTCCAGATGAGATCCAGCGGATTGGAGACGCCATCACCCGGGGCTATGCCGACGTGTTCGACCAGTCCGGTATACTAACTGAAATGAAAGGGCCGGAGATGGTCATCGAGTTGAAGGACGACGCGGAACCGTACTATATCAACGGCGCTCGCCCAATCCCGTTCGCGGACCGACCGGAGGTAAAAAAATTGCTGGACGGACTCGTGGAAAAAGGTTTCATCATCCGCATGACCGAAGCGTGCGACTGGGCGGCCCCCTTGGTCATCACGCGCAAATCTGACGGATCTTTACGTATCTGTGTAGATCACACCAAGCTGAATCGTCACGTGCGGCGGCCTACTCATCCTACCCGGACTCAGAGAGACGCAGTGGACGAGATCAGCGGTGACGCCACCTATTTTTCAACGTTTGACGCGGCCAGCGGGTATTTTCAAATTCCAATATACCCTTCATCGCAGCATTTAACAGTGTTTATGACCCCGTGGGGCAGGTACAAGTTCCTGCGAGCCTCTATGGGGTTGAGCAGCTCCAGCGACGAATACAACAGAAGGGCGGACTTAGCGTTCCAAGGCGTCGGCAACACCGTCCGCGTCGTGAACGACCTCCTTCGGTACGATTCATCCTTTCCAGAACATGTGATGGGCGTCTGTGCCGTCCTATCGGCGGCTTGGGACCCCGGCATCACATTCAACATCAAGAAATTCCAGTTTGCCCAACTGCAAGTTCAATGGGTGGGCTTCCAAATCCAACAGGGAGGTGTCGCTGTAGACCCTGATAAAGTGCGAGCCATCTCGGACTTCCTGCGTCCGACCAACATTACCGAACTCCGATCGTTCATGGGGCTTGTCGAGCAGTTGGCCGGATTTCTACGGAGGTGGCCGCTGCCAAGGGCCCTCTACGTCCTCTACTGAGCGCCCGCAACGCATTCATCTGGACCAAAGACCATGACAGCACGTTTGCGGCAGTCAAAGCCGCTCTTACAGCGCCACCTATCTTGGCCCATTTTGACCCAGATCTGGAAACGTCCCTCCAAGTGGATGCTTCCCGCAAGCAGGGGATGGGTTACGCTCTACTCCAGCGCCACGGATCGATTTGGAAGCTGGTGGATGCCAACTCCCGTTGGTGTACCGACACCGAGTCAAGATACGCCATAGTGGAGTTAGAATTGGCGGCGGTCGAGTGGGCGATGAGGAAATGCCGCTTGTATCTGCTGGGCCTACCTTACTTCCGCCTTGTCGTTGACCATCAAGCCCTCGTCACCATCCTCGACAAATATACGCTAGATGCCGTCGAAAATCCAAAACTGCAACGTTTGAAAGAGCGCCTTTCCCCTTTCATCTTCACAACAGAGTGGCGCAGAGGCCGCGATCACGCAATTCCAGACGCCTTATCTCGAGCTCCCGTTCACGACCCGTGCCCAGACGACGAAGCTGCCAACACGGACGCCTCGTCCTTTGCCCGACACGTTGTTTTGGGTCAGATCCAAGTCTTGCAACGTGACACCGACGACACCGCGGAGCCAGATCACGGCACTGAACCCGACCACCTGCCGGACCCCATGCTGGACCAACTGAGAGCGGCGGCCGCGGCTGACGCCGACTACAGAGACCTTGTGGCGACCATTTCGTCTGGTTTCCCCACTCCTCGAGACAAAACGCCAATGTCAGTGCGCCAGTATTGGGCCATTCGAGAAGCCTTATCAGTCGATAACGGAATCGCCCTTCTTTGCCGCCGGATCATCGTTCCACTATCCGCCCGGCGCGAGATATTAGGGAAGCTCCATGCGGCCCACCAGGGGATTGTGCGGATGAAGCGGCGGGCCCGGCAGACGGTCTATTGGCCTGGAATTTTCAACGAAATAACCTTCTTAGTGGAGAGTTGCCAACCATGCCAAGAGCGGCGGCCCCAACACCAACAGTAGCCCCTCTTGCGTAGACCATATTTATGGAAGTGGGTGTACTTCCGCTGTTTGAACCTTTTTGTGTTTTTACAAAGAAAACTAGTGCGAACGCGTTTTTTTATTTTTGATGCTGACTGAAATGGATAGGGTTAAGCATCTTTTAGTAAACCACGAGTGCAGATCCAAGGCCACCAAGCTGAATTAACCCTAGTTGCCCAACCCTTTTTATGTTATTCTTATGGAGTGCCACCAAGTGGGACAAACCGGCAAAGAGGGAAGGCTCCTCCCTCGCACAACTTGCCTCTCTACGTGGACCGCTACTGTAATAATAAAATTAAGTGCTAGACAAGTTTAGAAGAAGAAATTGTATTTCTCCATTTATGAAAATACTTGCCAAGAATAACGCACGGGCTAACTTGAACAATCAGCCCTTTTTTTCCAAAAAAGATATGTTAGGGCGAGGAGACCATAAATCGTCATCTAACTAGAGTCCGATGACATACTGAGTCTGTTTCACCAACTCTGCTTGGTTGACTAAAACAAAATGCTTTTTTTTATTTATTTTTTTTATTTTAATGATCTTGAAAGCATACATACCACCAACACATTATACGCGAAAAAAATTCACCTGGTATAAATGGGATGTAGCCATTTCTTCCAGGATTTGCTAGCAAATAAGCATAATCGTACATTGATCTTTACATCACGGCAGTGTAGAGCTCCATTTTAACAAGCGATCTCCCACTCAAGTAGTCCGGTTTTGGAGGAGGTCAGTGTTGAAACTAAATTTGGAAAAGGCCGTGGAAATTCCGGAACAGATTATTCTTGTTCAGAATTTCACGGCGGATTTAATGGCGCAAAGACCGGATTTCTATCCCCTACCGTTCGGGAGATATTCGTAAAAGAAAACGGGAAAAAATCGGGAAATTCAGAATTCGCGCCACTCATTGCATCGCTTTACTCGGTTCAAAGGCCGAATAAAAAAAACTAATTGTACGAAAAAGTTCCTTATGTCTTTCTCTATTGGAATCCAAAAGGATTTTTTTTTAAATCAATCATTGGCCGAGATATTAACGATCTCATGAGGTACCCATTTGGAACGAATTTCCAAATCATTTTATTCGGTGTTGCCGTTTTGTTTATTTATGTCTTTCGCTCTCCCCTCCCATATTTTTTTCTTTTCGCTCTCTCCGTTCTTTGTCCTTTATATATATTAAACGGGAGGGGGGAGAAATTTCTCGATTCCTAATATTAATATTTATAATTTTTTCCCCATTTCTCTAATAACTTAAGAGAAAACTTAACACCTTTTTTTATTATTAACAAGCCGTCCGCCACTCAAACAGATAATTTGGGGGGTTTTGATTTTTCGGAAATCGTCGCTGGGGGTCATAAAAATTAACTAATAGATGGATCTTATGCGAAATTTATCGCTAAGTTTATTGGTGAAAACCGCAATCACCTATCTTTTATAGTTTGGGAGATATTAAAAAAACTGAGAGGGGGTAGCCAAAATTTTAATTTTTTTCGGTTTTTCTGCGGCAGTTTTCTCTTCAACTGCTGCACCTAAAAATAATCTAATTCTTTTAAAATGATGGGATAGCCCATCTCTTTAAACCGTGTAAATATTTTTCAATACTCGGCTTATCGGCTTAGAAGCCAAGATATTAACGATTAAAGTTTGGCAAAAAATTTTCCAAACTTTCTTCGTTTTTTGGCCATGCCGGCCTTCATCCCGTAAGCCACCTAGCGCTGACAATAACAACATTACCCCCCCTCCCCAAAACCCCAATTTCTCGGTCGATTGGCGATAGTTTCGGGAGTGGCCACCCAAAAGACCCTAAAGGCAAAGAAGGGGGGAATGGAAGTTATTGCAAGCTACTCAAAAATATTCCATCTCTTTACTGGATTTGAAACAGCTACTCAAAAATATTCCATCTCTGTACTGGATTTGAAACAAGTCTTTTGCAGCTTGTTACACTCGCCTTTTTTGTTGTGTCAAGACATATATTGTCAAGACTGTGACTTTCAATTCCATTTATGGAATGTGTTCCACAGAAGACAATTATTACTTGAAGAAGATTCCAAATTGATTAAACTAAAGCCTAACGAGTTTTGGGATCCAACTTTAGCTGCTGAGGTAGTTACAAAAGAAATATAAATTATTTTGCATATTATCTCGTAAATATATTTTGATTGATGTTTACAAATGTAATGATTTTCAGAGGTTGAAGTTCCGTGATTCGTTTCTCAGCAATGCCAATCTTGTCTAAGCATAAACTTGTTGACAATTGAACCTTTGAAGAATAAATTCATGATAGTTGTCACACTTTAGTTAATTAAATTTTTTAAACTAAAACTGGCTCTTGGAATCGAGCCTTCCTTCGGGTCGATATAATTAGACTAGACGTAACGTAATGCGACCGTTAACAATTTTTTAATCGATCGAATCCCAAAGGCACGCCTGAAAAAATTTAGATCACTTATGACGGAGCCAAGGCTGGCTTCCCTGAGCGCCCTCTCTTTTGTCTGTGACGCGATTTCCCGGCTACCTAATAGGGTTGGATCCGTCACTGATGTTGCCTGCTTGGTTAGTTATTCTTAGTATCTCAGCAGCGAGAAATCCAGCCAAATTGTCAATGTAGTGGTTTATTGCATGTCAATCTTAACAAAAGAGCCATTCCCATGTGTTTCCTTTAATCAGAAAACAAAACAGTTTTTTGCCAGAGCTAGCGGTCTCATTATTCAAGATGTACATCCATGGGAGCTTCAACTTTGACTCCGATTGTGATACTGACCTTGACTCAGACGTGATCTCGACCAAGAATTCGACAGTAATCTCATCAAGACTCCAACAGTGACTCTTATGAAGACTCCGACTTAGATTCCAATCGTGATGTCTCCGAACGTGAATTTAAACTCGTTCCGAACAAAAGTTTATTGATGATTTAGTCCAACATCAATGAAAACTTCGACAGAATCAATTGCAGCATTGCAGAATCAATTCAAAATTGCATCCTACCAATTTGGTAGGTTGCAATGTTGCTAACTGTTCTTCTTTTATGGGACTTTGTCTCTTGTCTGGAGGATTTTGATGTGTTCAGTGGCCTGTTATTATCTTCTAGAAAGGGTAAATAAGAATTAAGTTCAATTCTAATTTAATAACTGCTGGTTGCCTCTCTTTATTTTTTTTAAATAAAGCATTTGCTTGCACTTCTTGTTTTTGTTGCCTTAATAAATATTCTATAGCGTTTCAGATGTACGTTACCACTCAGTCGTTTTTTGCCTACATGATGGCGCTAAAAATTTAAAACAAAGGCCAATGGCAGTAATGAAGCTAGTTTTTAAGAAGCTTCGTAGAAAATAATAGAGAATTGAGCGTTGTTTGTTTTTCTCGATTTGAGAACAGTGTATACTTTGAGTTTTTTTATGCAACACTAAACTATGGCTTAATGGAGCTAGTTTTTCACACACTCGCTCTAAAGTATAATAGAGAAGATAATTTTTTTTTGGTTGGCAACACTATGTGAGGATTATATTTTTCATGTAAAAGAGTTTTTTTAAAGGAGATATTAATAAAAAAATAGATTAGAATAAGTAACCCGTTTGTATTTTATGGTCCATATGGCCATCGTTCCATATGGACCAACACAATATGGTTTGAGAAAAATAAATAAAGAAGGGAAGCGATTACATTTACTACCACTTTTTGCGCCCTTTTATGGCTTCGCAAACTCTTCCTCTTCCACTTGGTGATTGTGGTTTTGTCTCTCTCACGGCTGCAGCTCTTGAAAGCAAAGTCTTGAAAGCAAATTATGATTTTAATTTTTGCTACCTATGACCAACATTTTATTACTACCATTCGTAGCACATTATTCGTTATTTCTTGAATTGCTCTAGTTGGATTCTTTTAGTTGTAATGCAATGTTATCAAGTACTCAACTCCAATTTTCAAACCTCACTTATAGATATAGAGGTTTTTTATTAACATTTGGAATCAGATGGCAGTTGCATTGTCCTTTTCCAACTTTGCTATTTTCTGCCTTTTTTCGTCGGATCATCGTGGTGATGATTTCCGTTTCGACTTAAGTTACATTTACATACTTACAACAGCAACTTCTTGAAGAAACTGAATTAGAATATAAATAAAGATTAAAATGAAGGAATATAAAAAAGAAGAAAACTCTTAAAGAGATCAAAACTGAGAACAACATCGACTGGGCAGCACACTGCACACCAAATTTTACAGCTAGAAAACGAAAATATGTGTGATTAGCCATGGCCTACTTAACTAATAGGCCGATACCCCCTTAGTGTCAACTTTACCTTCCCATCCCATTCTATCAACCATTCCGGCAAAGAGCGCATCTAGCGGTCAGATTACCTACTACATCTTTAAGTAGATTAAAATTTTTAAATTAATTAATAATCATGCTGGAAATTCAAAAAAAAAAATTCAAAAAAATAATAAAAAATATATTTAAAATCATTTAGTCGAAACACATATTGCTAATTTATTTGTCTGTATTGACATCATGTAATTGTAATAACAAGCAGACACTCCTAAGTTAACGTAAAAGATCAGAAGATCAAAGATCAAAGATTCAAAGATGAAGAAAGTATAGACGGAAGCCTTATTTACTTAAAAAATTGTTCGATCTTGCGACATTTTAAATTGTGGAAACAAGTCGAAGAAAAAAAAGGGAGTTTGTCATCATGAATTACTTTCTAACGTAGAAAGAAAAACACAGTAGTTAAATGCAATTGATGACAATTGTGCATTTCAAGACGGGACATTTAAAAACAAGAAGAATACGAACATTATAGGAAGAACTTACGACAATACATTTGTATGTCAGTCTAACTTTAAAGATACATGTTACGAACCTAATTCAAGCAGATTGAAGTCTTCAGCGATTCCAACAAATTTTCCAACTCTTGCCGTTTTCGAACCACCGGAAACCAGGAAAAGGCAACTAGAAAGTTGCACAATAGAAGAAATTGCGGAAGATTCGCCTACTAAAAAAGGACGTCAGGGCAAGAAACAATTATATTAGTATAACTTATGCAACAAAATAACCTATTTTTTTAAATTGGCACCTGCAATTGTTTCTCACGTTGAACTTAATATGTCTGAAATTTTAGTAGATCTCTTGGAAGATAATAACAACGGAAATTTGTCACCGGTAGACACGAACGCTGGTCTCGGTGAGACAGATCTGAAATATAAAATTATCGCGTTAAAAATGTTAATAAAACCCATTCACGTTCCAGATTTAATAGTGTCAGAATCCTGTCAAATGACCACACCAATTGCAATTCCCCTGCGTGTATCTAAAAAGAAAACAAACGTAAAAAAGGCGGAAGAGCACAAATGAGCAATTTTACACCGAAACAGATGCGGGATATTATCCAGAAGCAGTCTGCAAATCTACAACAAAAAAACAGAATGATAAAATGCCTTAGAAGTGAGTTGCAAAGATTGGGAAAACTAAACAATTTGAAAAGAAGTTGGAAGAATATCCGAAGGTTGACATAAAGATTGTTAAAGTATTCAAATCACTGTCCTTAACAGAGGAACATGATGTATATTCAGGATTAATAATGGATCAACTGCGCAAATTTGGAAAATTAAAAACGGCAAGATGGAATGAGACGACTCTAAAGCATTTCATCATCTTGCACACGAAAATTGCTGGATAATACAAATTCCTTCGGAGATTAAAAATTTTAAATTTGCCATGTCAAAATACCTTAAGCGCGTACACTGGAAAATTACTTGGAGAAGTAGGATTTACTTCGCTACTTGAAAAAAGAATTTTAGAAGAGGTAAAAAAAACTCGATGAGGTTGAGAAGTTTGGAGCGCTAGCAGTGGACGAAATGACAATAAAACCCGTGCTAAAATACAAGAGAAACCATGGACGATATTTTGGAAAAGTTAACTACGAATCAGGACGGTTGGCTAATAAAATTTTAGCCTACTTCTTCACGGGACTCCATAAACGTTTAAAGATTCCTTTAGCGTTCTTTTTATTGAATAAATTAAAAGTGGAGGAGCAGACAAAACTAACCTTACATACCATAGCAATAGTTGAATCTTTTGGTTAACGGGTTGAGAGACTTTCCACTGACAACCTATCGACAAACGTCAAAATGTTTGCCTTAATGAACAGTGGCTCAACACCAGATGGGCAAGCAATACCAGTTGTTTCGCACCCCGTCAACCCAGTTGCTGCCTCCCTAAAATGGCCTTGCATCTTCCGTCCGCTCTTTCTAAGCTATGATACCGTTCACGTCCTTAAAAACATACAAAATCAATTCATGGATCGCGAATTCGTCATCAACAGAAAGTAGTCAGTTTAAAAACTATTTTGAAAGTGTACGAAAAAGACAAAGGTAAACTGGTCAAGTTCTGTCGCTTTCTAACCCAGCTAGACTTCACTCCTTATAACATTCAAAGACAAAAGGTCAAACCGGCGCTTGATATCTTTGATATCGCTATCGATATGAAGTGTGGTCAGCTATATTAAAACCCACCATGAAAATAAAGCACCGGGTTTTGAGAATGTTGACGGAATTTTGGAATTTTTAGAAATGATTCGAACTTGGTTTGAAGCTCATGACATTTGCAATTTTAATCAAGGAGTGATGAAACGCTTGGAAAAAAAAGTCTCGTTTTCATACCAAGAAGACCCCAAATTTGACTTTCTTGAGAATACATTTCTAAGCTATCTAAGTGAATGGAATGGCGCTTTGGATAAAGAAATAGCTGCCATTACGGGGGAAAAAACGAAAAAAGGAAGAGCTCTGGTGAAAAATATAAGAAAACAAAGATTCAATAAGGAAACATACGAAGCTTAGATATTCACAACAATGTAAACCGTAGCGACAGTAAAGAATTTACTCAGTGAAGGATGTTAATACTTACTCACCAGGAAATTTTCAAGCGATGCAATCGAGATATTTTTTGGCACAATGCGCCAAATGATGGGTGGTAATTTTAAATGAGATGTGTAATGCAACGCGCACTCCTCGCAACCACCTGTTGCTCTCCCAAGTATTGATCGACGAGCTATCAATCGACGAGCGATGACTAACCCTTTTTCCAATCTGTGTATAGAACCAATATTGCTGTTTCTCCGATTGTACATCATCTAGAAGTCCAGCCATCGGTGTCATCGGACTTCGGGAAGGCTTTAACACAGGGAAATAAAAGCTAAGCACCGTGCAATTCAAAACTAATCTACGAATTGCACGTCGCCACTAGCTGCTATTTAAGCCGCCGATCGGACTCTCCTAGAGAGACAACACTCTGTACTCTGATAGTCGCTACACGCTGTGCGTGCTCTCCTCAGTACACTTTGCACTGTCGACTCACTGTTCTATGTGTGTTAACCCTTAGTAGTATAAGTCTATACTCCCTCTCTCATCCAAGTCTTGTTTCTCTTTTCCCGTCTTAATCTGTGTTTGTGCGTTCCTGTGTACTCTTCTGTACTCAGTTAAATAAACATACAGTTGTAATGAAACTCTTGTACACAAGTTTAAATCATTACAAATTGGCGCCCAACTAGTGGTCCTTTCCACTCCCTGGTGACTCTCACAACTCTACCAGAACAGCTGAAATGTTCTTCTCCAATGCACGGTCTTCTAGACTCTATCAACGCATAATTTAAGGTATGTCTTTTGATTATGTCGGATATATCTCTTATGGATATTGAAGAGCACCTGGACCGGTTGGAGGCAGTTTTTAAATGCTTGTTGTCTGCTAATTTGAAACTAAAGTTAAAGAAATGTAATTTCCTTGCCACAGAATTTATGGTCTTGGAATACATCGTTAGCGTGGGTGGCATCTATCCTTACCCTGCGAAAGTAGCTGCCGTACAACGTTTCCCAGTCAAAAAGTCAATCAAACAACTACAAAGTTTTATTGGGCTGTGCAGTTATTAAAGGTTATTAGGCGTTTCATAAAAGGCTTTGCGGTGCTGGCCCGTCCATTGACGAACTTTATCAACCTTTCCAATGGGGGGAGGAACCACAGCGTAGCTTCGACATATTGAAAGAAAAACTCTTGACCCCTCCAATTCTGGCCCATCCAAATTACCAACTCCAATTCGAATCCATACCAACGCCAGCGGATATGGAATTGGAGCCATTCTAGTCCAACACCATTAAGTGGGGAAAGAGTAATCTCATACGTGAGTCGCCTGCTGAGCTCTGCTGAGTTGAACTATTCCATCTCTGAAAAGGGTGTAGTGGGTACCAGATCTTCAGGTATTCCTGATATCAAACAAGTACAGACGAATAATCAAAACAACAAAGAGAGAGAAGGGAGAGCTGAGGCTAGCAAAAGAGCTGAACTTACTCTGCTTTCCATGCAAAAGCTTCGCGAATTTATACCGAAGCGCGAGTGAACAACTCGCACTCCAACGTCTATCGCGGAGACTTTCGCAAACATTAGAAAGCGTTGCGTGCTATTCACGCACGTCACAGTGCCTATCGTAGAGACCTTCGGAAACATGCGAAAGCGGATTCACGCACGTCACGTTTCGCATGTGCCAGTGGCTTACGGCAGATCGAAAGTGCCGGTTTCCATAAATGGGCATTGCCGGTTGCCGTATATGGGCATCCTCTGTTGAGATGTCGGGTACTTTCTCTTAGCTTGCTGTGGCTATTATTTCCGTGTAGTAAGAGTGCAGCCAGTAAGTCTTAGGGTCATTACAAGGGTTTTGGTATGGCGGTGGGAAAATAATAAGTAAAGCCTAAATTTGGGGTTGTCGGATCCGCGTCCTAACGGATCACCGTTTGTTGGCTCCTGAAAAAGAAAGACTTAGCGGGCCGTTTAGCTCGTTGGAGTCTTCAAGCACGATTTGGACCTCGAAATAGTCCATCTAGGTGGGAAACTCCATCACGACGCCGATGCATTGTCTCGGCAACCAGTAGACCCTCCCGACGAGGAACAAAACATTCCTATGCTTCTGCTATCGACCTCTATCACCACCAAAATAGCTCAAGCCCAACAAAATTTCAAATAATGGGTTCCAATTCGTTCGGGACTTCTGGAGAAAAATCCCTCCCGACGGACACTCAAACTTGTTCGCAATTTTGAGTTAGAAAATGGGTTTCCTCCATCACTACGTTCGAGATGGGAAGAGTTATCCTCAACTATGCGTTCCTCCCTCACTGAATAACGAAATCCTGCTAAATTGTCACGAAGCCACGACGGCTGGTCATATGGGAACGAAACGTACACTAGACAAAGTCCGCATTTGTTATTTCTGGCCTAAAATGTTAAAACAAGTTGTCCACCGCGTACGTTCGTGTGTAGATTGCCGGATGAAAAAGTAGAAAGAATCTCCATTCTTTATCCAGTCAATGTTAAACGAATCCAATGCCATTTGTCGAAGTTTTAAGCAACCTTATTATTTTTCCCGTAAAAAAATCTTGACACAAAATCTACATTCCGCCATATTTTAAGATCATAGTCATCGTCTTTTAATGCACTGGAGCTTCGATACAATGAAGCAACGCTTAAAAACATTGCGTTTAGCGGTCGAGGAGTCGGACAACTTTCCCATTGAGGCGAAATTCGATAGTGGCGACGTCTGGTACCATGAAGATGATGGATCATCGTTGTTTTCTTCTAACACTCGAGCTAAACATGGAGAACTATTAAATCATAATAATCGAAGCATAATTTCACCTAATGGGACCAGCCACGAACCCAGACGACGCTCATCGTTGCTTCTTCGTTCATGGAGTCATTCCAACGCTGAAGCGGCCAACGTAGAAACGGCCGCTGCACGCCGGAAACTTCTTCTAAAGCTGTCGTTGGATGGAGGCAACAGGACCTCTTGTGTTCGCTGTCTACTGGCTAACCCTATGGAAACAAACACTTCGATCACACTGGCAATGCAGTACACAAACATGTTAAGTGTTATACCTTCATTAGGGGATTTTCTTCAGAAAAAGAGAGAAGTTCCAACGGATGTAGTGAGTAAAAATCTAGGCTTTATTTTTGTTTTCACCCATTCCTCTTCATGGTCTAGCAGATAACAAGTCCGTAACGATGGCAACCAACAAAAATAAAGCTAGATTTTTACTTATTTCGCTACACTTTTCCCTCTAGTGGCAAAAAAAGGAACGAATCCTTTATTTCATCATGGTCTCAAAAATTTGCCCGACCAGCTCCTCCTCCATTCCTCCTTCATGACATGGTTGACAAAAGTGTAAAAATACATTCACCGTTAATTCTAAAACTACTGAACCAATTCAGATTCTTTTTGCATTGATCTTGTCGAAATAAACTTATTTTTAATGTTAATTTTAGAAAGAAAAAAAAATGTTCAACAGTTCTGGTTATGCAAAAATTATTGGGAATTATAAGTTACAAGACATTACCAATTGAGTTTTTTTCTATTTATAAAATATTAGAAGTGTGTTTACCTAGAGTAATACGCATATTAGCCCTTTATGAATTGTCAAGTTGTCAAATTTTAGAAATATTTCTAAGTTCTTTTTCATTGAAAACAACAATAGTAATACTGAGTTTTATTTGCGTTTTGTACTGGTGTACACAACCAAACATGAAAAACTTAAACTTCTAGTTTTTAAAAATTTCGTTGAGTGAGTATCGCCAGAATGAAACTCATATCAAACTGTTTTGATAACCAGAAGTCAGTTAATATTCAAGAACAAAGGGGAGGTGTGATTTTTTTTATTTTTCTATTGCGAAAATACATTTTCCGTTACGGACACTCATTTCAAACCCGACAAAAAGGGTTTCAAATGAGTTCCTCACACCACACTCATTTGACACCGAAAAACTCCACTAGGGAAATGACGTTGTCCAAAACTGTGATGAAGAATTGCCAATTGGACTGTTGCAGCTGCCGTTACCATTAAACAGTCTCAACAGTTGTGGGCTTCATCGTGTTTTACACTACGATTCAATTTTGGGATATAGTATATCCCATTTGTACATACAGTGAACGTCCGTATTTGTCTATAAAAGAATGCAATAAATACGTCTCAAAATACTATTCCGTTACTCATTGTTGCAATCGGGTTTATCGTGTTGTCCAATATTATTTCGTTTATTTCCTATCTTGAATCATCCTTTTATGGAAATAACCTGTGGTTGGACTCGAACCACCAGCCACGAACATAAAATTCATTAAAAAACATTAATAAAAAAAAATTACCAAAAAAAACTCGAAAAAAATTACCACGTTCGCAAGTTCCGTCGTTAAACCAGTAACTTGGTAAAACACATGACTAACGCAGTCCATTATTCGATGGTGAAGAGTAGTTAATCTGTTTACAATTTCACACATTGGCGTCAATTTTACTCCAGATTCTTTATGACTTCTGACATGCCATTTCATGGCATCGTGATTGTGAGAGTTCTGGATTGTTCCCGTTGATTCGGATGAAATCATCATATGAGCAAGTGATAGATACCAGTTTTTTAAGTGGGAAAGGCTATAGCAGTTGCTATGGACCACACCCCAGAGCCAGTGGTTGTCCTCGTGACAATCACATGCTCAGTGCATGCATGTCCTTACCATAATGGGTGAGGACACATTCACCAGTTGCCCTATAAAAGCGGAGTCTTAACAAGACTCCGCAGGACTCTGTATCGTTACTCTGTGTAACACGTATATCTTATACTTGTGTGTGAAGTCTCTCAATATACTGCATCTCCTTCCATCTATTGTCCAACTTATTGAGCATGTAACTAACCCGTTACATTTGGCGACCTTGCCTGCGCGACGCTGTAACATCTCCAGCCCGAACCTTAAGCACCGCACAGTAGGAACATCACACGAGACAGCCTACCAGCCGCTCCCCGCGGACACCGCCCGTCGAACGACTACAAGTCCCCGCTAAGAGTAAGCTAAATGAGCTCAAATTACACTTCGACACAGACGGCTCAACAACCTGAAATCCTAGCCCTAACCTACCCAACATCTAAACCTTGACTCAAGCATCTCGTCCTTCTCCTTGTACACACAAGTTATTAGCAACCCCGTGTCTCCCCAACCCCAAAACCTTCCATTTTTCTCGCAACCACCAATACCCGACCCTACACACGCAACAATGGCAACAACACCTATCGCAGTGCCAACCTTATCAACCACCAACGACAACACACTAGCAGCAACAATCATCCAAAACAACAGAAACAGATCGAGGAATTACAGAAACAACTTAACAAGATCAATATCTTAATTGGCAAACAACCTCCTGATTTTCATTCCAAATAATAGATACTTTGTTTTCGTAGTACGACATTGTAGACATTTTAGTATGAATTTTAGATCAAATTTTTATTAACACCTCTAACAAAAGTGCAACTTTTTAAACAAAATTACTAAACTTCTACTAAAAATTCCATTCTTACATAAAACAATTTTTTTTTTTTTTTTTTTTGGAGAAAACTTAATTTTTCTTGTCTGTACCACTTCCAATTCTTAATTCGTCTCTTGCTTAGTCGACCAAACATAAATGTTCACAGCTATCCATTATGGAACATCACCACCGTTCAAATCTTATAACCTCAAGCCAAGCACACTCCTATCACATTTTTCACCTGGTCGAAGATTTTGTCCTTCCGAAACAGGCTAATGTAGGCCTAGTAGTGACAATGCAAACAAGTGCTGTCGTTTCTCGAGCAAATTCTGGCTTGAAAGAAAGTTTAGGACTTACCGTATCCCAAAGAAGAATCAAAGCAAATATAATCATATGAAACGAAAGAAGATATTGAACAATTCGCCTACAACATCTCTGTACTAACCGGCCTACAAAAGGCAAAGTACACTTCAACGGGGAACTGAGTAGCAGACGTGCTACGACGGCAGGTTATTGCTGCCGTCAACTCAATAAAACCAAGGTATCCCATGAGAGAGTCGTTATTAACTCTATGAGAGAGTCGTGTTGACTCAAATGAGTCGTTATGGACTCAGAACAAAACAAAAACGAGTCAGGTAAGACTCAGAAAAACGTTGCGTATACCTTACACTATATTCGACACGCCACTTGATTTTCATTTGGTTTCACACCGGACCGGAATGTTGCATCGAAATACTGTTGCCTTTGCCAGATCCCGATATCGTTATTGTGTAAACCACTTTCGTGTTTGGATTTCCACTCAGCACGAAAACTCAAAAAATATTTGATGGTGGTATGACGCAAGTTTATTGTGTTAAATTCAATCTAAAGGATGAATTTAAGTTTTGTCGACCGAGGCAAAACCGTAGTCAAGGTGAAATTACGTAACAAACACTTCTGGCCTAATGTGGCTCCCAAAGTATGTATTCATGACATTCACTTTAAATTTAATGCAAGCTACAGTCACTGGAACGTGTACAGCCCTACTTCAACCCAAAACTGCCACATAAGATGTTTGTGAAAAATAGGAATGAATTTTGGGCCCCGTTCAAAGACGCAAATTCGGAAAATATCAAAACTTGATCGTGAAGAGATTGCGTGGATATGCGAACGTCATTTGCTACTCCAAACAATAATTAAAAAAAAAAAACAGCTAAACCGTCACACCAAAAGTTCTTTAATTTAAGTATGGAACGAAGATGGTCTAGTTGCCAAAACTATCGACGATCAAGTAACGTATTTCCAAGCTTAGTGATAGAGGTGAAATGCCTACAATTGAATTAAACGGATACATACAATAAGATTATATTTCTTCTGATAAATGTGCACAAATAAATTTCATTTTACAGAATGAACAACTGAATTTCGACTGTTGGAGTACAAACATACCACATTTTACTAAAGGTTTCAAACCTTTCTTTCTACACAAAGGCATTACTACTGTCCTTGACGCTAAAAAGTTAAGGTCCCCTGTAATGAAAAGGTAGCTTGCCGAGCTAAAAAATTCGGCACCAAACAATTGACTTGTAAATAATTGCACAAATCAAAAGGGAAAGCACTATTGTAATCGTTAGCTGAATAATTGTTCCTTCTAGCTGAACGACAAGTTCTTCTTCAGAATTTGGATGCAAAACCTGGAAATAAAATTTTCCCGATAACAAGCAACTGTTGATCACCACATACGAACCAAACTACGAAACATTACAGTGCACAAAAATCTTCTTAAAAATTGGAACGCTATTTTACCCTAATACTTTCGCCGAAATAAGTTACAACAAACGAACCAGTCGATCTGATAAACATTCATGAACTGAGAGAGCTACGAAAAAGAAACTGATTCTTAATACCCCGAGGCTAACAACAATACGTCGTGAGCAATGTTAGCTCTAAAGCTACAAAAGACACAGTTTTGGCTTTGTCAAGGCTACAACGCTTACAAACGAGTTTGACGCCATGCGGAAGAAGCAACGTTAATTTATATTTGGACACAAAATTTTTCAAAAAAGGGAGGAATGGTTACAGAGTTCTCTGCTTAACGTAAAATACTAACATATTCTCATTATAACATCCTTTGGTAACGGCTTGTTGAACAAACATTAAAAACCAAAAATGCTCTGTTCTTTTGAATATTCATTTCTTCAAAAAAGGGAGGAATATAGCAGTTGCTATGGACCACACCCAAGAGCCAGTGGTTGTCCTCGTGACAATCACATGCTCAGTGCATGCATGTCCTTACCATAATGGGTGAGGACACATTCACCAGTTGCCCTATAAAAGCGGAGTCTTAACAAGACTCCGCAGGACTCTGTATCGTTACTCTGTGTAACACGTATATCTTATACTTGTGTGTGAAGTCTCTCAATATACTGCATCTCCTTCCATCTATTGTCCAACTTATTGAGCATGTAACTAACCCGTTACAAGGCCTAATATCAGATTAAACAAAGGTTTTCTTTAAAAATTCCATAATTGTTATACTTTTTCAAAGAAGAGAACACATTGTTTGTTATGTCAATAGCCATGCAAATAAGTGTTTGGTTCCATTAGAGTGGAGGGACAGATAATAAAATCAGTACAAGGAATAATGTCACAAATGTGTCTCATTTGTACTCTCCTTTCAAAATCAGATCTCACAACAGGAGTATCATATACCTGATATTGGGGAATCCGGTATTTTCCCTTTCTTAGTACCAAGAGCAAGAATGTCTTGGTGATAAAGGAATTTAAGGGTGGTCCATTCAGCCTGCAGTAACGGAGAACAGAAAGATTGAAGTTGGGTTTGCCAATTATTAAGAGGAACAACCGGGATGTCATGATATTCCAAGTTTTCAGACACCCATTAATAACCAACGAGAGATGAAGGGTATCAGTGTCAGTAGGAAGTGAGATGTTGATGGGAGTCAGAAGAGTTCCATCCATTTTGGTTAAACAATAATAGGAGATTACATATTCTCCATCCTCTCCTTCATGTTTTACTGCAATAGTTTTTAGGCAAATGGTTTGATTGAGTTCAAAGCTGTCTTCAAAAATTTGAATGAAATCCTGGGGTAGGCAGTTGATTACTGTTGATAGATTAATCGGAAATGTCCTGGAGGAGAGAGGTTAATTTATTGTGTAGATCTTGTGGCATTTTTTGGGATAAAAGACTAAATTCCGTATCAAGGATAGTGGTTGAATCTTTAGGGTCATAAAAAACCGAATTTTTTAATAAAGAAAGTGGAGCTGAGGTCCAGAAACGGGTTGGATTGAAGAATATCTTCGGGTGGTTTGAAGAATATCTTCTGAGATCCATGATATAATGTGACTCCATTGATGGTTGGCAATGATTGCTGGACATAATATTTGATAAGTCTTCTATTACAAAAACGAAGGTAAAGATTGTTATTAGAAAAAGCTTTCCTATCCTTAAAGAACCTTTCCTAAAGAATGTACATTCTTGATTCCGGAAACAACATTGGAAAATTGAGTATAATCTGAGATTGTGTAGGCCTCGTGTATGGGTGGCTCCGTAGTATCCACTGGAAGATCAGCTTACTCTTGGATTGGTTCATACAGTGTATGTTTACCCTGGGGAATATTCCATGTCCGTTTACGAAAGTTAGCCGAAAAGGTAGGGAGAACCAGTTGAGATGGATGTATTGCAGTGTTCCAGGAGAAAAAATTTCTAAATTTTGAATGTCCGATCGGTTGGTTAATGCTAGCATATGAATCTTCTTTCAGGAGGGTATAAATAGGAAGTAGGAATCCATGTTAATCCTTCAAGGTACTCCAGGGAAGAGTTTTCATTGAGTTTAATTGGTAGGAATTCTTGAATTTTATGAATTTTTCTGGTGAGGAGCATCATTTTAAAGATTGAATCGATTGTTTACAAAGATTCGATCGTTCGTTTACAAAGATTGCAAAGATTCGATAAATTGTTTACAAAGCCAAATTAACAACAAGTTATAGGTATTGTCTGCATTGTTTGGGGCCTTAATTAGGCTCCTCCGGCCAAAGATGGCTGAATGTTTAATTTCTGGTGAGAGGGACGTTGAACTTTTTTTTTAATTTGAACTTTAACATCTAATAACTTTTAATATAATTTTTTTCGAGGTAAAAACCCTCAGTGAAAAAGAATCACAATAAAAAGTTGTATAAGAAAACTGAAAACTTAAACTCGTTAATTTAAGTGATCGTACCCTATTCGGTCATCGAAAATTTGCCCTTAGAGCCAATTGTTTTTTTACTGTGGATTTTTTGAATTTACCACGTGTTTTAAATGGCTCCCTCGATCAACCCCATTCAAACTCTATCTTGTTCTTGATAAAAACTTTTTATCAATCGATTGATCTCAATCGCAAAAATTTTATCGATCAATCAATCGATCTCGATGCCGACGAGATTCTATGACTGGGTACTCAGCGCTCTAAGCGGAAAATTTTCTTATGGCTAAGCAGACGACTGTCGAAATATTTTCTTGCCAAATCTTAGTTTTTTTCCAGCGTCACAACGCTGCCTTCCTACCCCTTCTCTTGTTAAAGACCGCCTTCCTTGGTTCTTGGATAAGGCTCTCTCTTGCGGAATTTTTCCCTCTCACTGTACGGTTGGAAGTTCCATCGCTCTCCTTTCTGCTTTTTTCTCACTCTCCTTTCTCCTTTTTTCTCAGAGCGTAAAAAAAAGTTTATTCATAAGCCCCCCCCCCCTCAAGAAAACAAAAGCCTTTAGGCTGCAAGGTTACAGTGTATCCAAACTGTTTTTAGAAGATCAATGAACCTATCTTCTACTTCTTGAGCTAACGCAGGGACAAACGCAGGGGAAATTGCCAACTGCAGTTCTGTAAGAAAAACACACATATATGTTATAAAAGAAAAAATCCCGTTGAAAATTATAATAGCAAATCAGTCCGATGAAAACCCAAACATGTTTTTAATAGCGAATCGTTTCGCTAATAGAAATTACAATGAAAATTATAATTGCGAATATCGGTCCATATTTAACGTTTTGCTGACTTTCCCTACAAGAAATTAGAATTTAAACGGAAAGGTCAAATTGGTTTAAAACCGAACCCAAAGGTTTCCTTTTATTCAACGTTTTGTTGACTTTTGCAAAAAAGAATGATAAATTAGACGGAAAGGTCAAATTCGTTCGAAATGGAACCGATTTGCTTTACGTTCTGGAGGGAAATGCCTGTTGTTCCGCATATGGAAATGAAATTCTGCCAAGTAAAAAAATGTATTTTATGAATTCCAATCGCGCCGTGGATGAATTTGTCTTTTACATTTAACTTTGGAATTTGTGGAAGAGAGGAGATAGTTTTACGCTATATCCTCAGTTTACCTAGTATATCTGTTAAAAAGATATATGTCATCTTTCACAAACATCATCGCACATGAAACATCAAATCGGCAATTCCAACTGGCTTTGGAAAAAATCCGTCAAAGGTAACATTTTAAGATTTAACGCAGTCACACTAGGCCAGTGGAAAAGGGTAAAAATTTCATTGATTGGACCCTAATTGACATGTCAAAGTTGAAAAGTAATGTCAAATAATTACCAAATCGCAAGGATACTTAAGCTTGTTGTCCATTTTTCTTTTCCGAATAACACAGGTGGAAGAGAAAGAAAACATCAGCCTGATGGCAGCTAAGTTCTCCAAGGAGCAAGCAAGTTATCTCTCACTGCAATATATAGAACTCGACTAAAGAATAACGGAAATCAAACTTCTAGATATGTACCTTTTATGTCCGACGTCTGCTATGCCAAATACTTCCTACGCTACTTGCGTACAAGTGATATTGGCAGAGAAACTGCGAATTCACATCAACCTATAAAAAAAACGAACACGAATTAAAAGCCGAAGCCAAAGAACCTAAAAAAAAGGACAAAAAAAATAAGAAAAAGACCCAACCTATCGGGAAACTCACGCGCGAAGGGAAACACTTTACAGTAAGTACATCATGTAACATATAAGCAAAAGTGCCATAAATAATGTGATTTGCTTTGATTTTGATTCACCTGTTGGTTTTATGAAAGACCTTGATGAAATTTCTCTGCCTTATTGTAACTGCATCAGATCCATCTATCAGGAGAGAAACTCAACTCCCTAAACCGATTCCCATTTTGATTAATTATCACGCCGACACCTTTAATCCTATCCAAGCAAGACCACGACGTTGCCTTGTAAAAACATGTCTTCTGAACGAAAATGCAAATTTGAATGTCTTCAGCAGAAAGGATACGAAACGTATAAAGCATAAACGAAGACCCTTTTAAAAATTTGCTTTGTAACAAAGTCCTTATCTCGCTGAGAGGAAGAGCGCCATCTCGGTGAGAGAAATCAACCCCAAAACCCCGAAAACAGCCATCGAGCCGTAGTTGAAGGAGGAAAAAAAAGTCGCCGTACCGTTTGATGAGTGGGGAGAAAGGAGTGGGTGGGGTAGAAACACTACCTGAAACAGGTCATTTGGCGATAAGATCTCTATCGGGAAACAAGATATGAGGCTACAAGATAGGAAAAACGGGAATTGAAATTTTGAATCAAATGAAAGAAGGGGCCCAAAACATTAGTGGGAGGAGGGGATGCCATAACATGAGAGGGAGGAGGGGGGCCATAACATTAGCGGGGGATGGGGCTACAAGACTGGATTTTGCATACCACTTGCGACACTAGCGCCATCAACGGCGACCATGGCGGCCGCGTCCGGAACGACGACGTCTAGAATGATGACGGCGTTTCTAACAAATATAAATTATTTTTAAAAAATAATGAAAAAATTAACAAAATAAACTTACCCTGGTTTTCTTCAGGTGACACTCGATGTAGTCCCCATTCTCCACACCGGGGAAGTTGAACATTGGAAGATCTTGAACGCGCAGCATGGCGAATTGTGCGGCTCGCTCATCGGAAAAAGAACGCTGGCCCTGAGCCCACCGTCGATGAAACGCAGCGATAGGGCCTTGGGGCAAGAGCCCTCGAAGGCAGCCAAAAGATCGTCGCACCAAATTTGGTCCCACCCAAAGGTGGTGTTGGTAAAAATAACAACCTAAAAAATAAGAAAAAGTTTAAGTTAAAATGTAAATAAATTTAAAAAGATGACAATTACTTACTCGTTTTGTCATTTAAAAAAAAGTAGTACTTTACGCGCGTTTGCGTTTCTTTACGCGGAGATTGAATTCAATTCGAAATTCAAGCCTCTAATGAACTAAAAGTGGCCAACAGGTAATTAACCGGAAAAGTAGACGACAGAGCTTCCGTATTAGTAAACGGATTTCCTACTCTTCCTACACCCAAAATTTGTTGGATAACCGTCATTCTAGATTCCACCAGATCAACTCAACACAATGCTGTTTTCCAACTACTTGGAGAATGGGATGTATTGAATGAAGTGATCCGTCTCGTGTTCGATACTACATTGGACGTTGCGAAGGGAGCACAACAGCCATTGAGTCAACTTCAAATAGAGCTGTTATGTGGGTTGTTTGCCACCACCATGTTTACAAAATCCATGTTAAACATACATGTCATACCTGTAAGTTTCTTAAACAGGATTAAAAATATAACCTGTTTCAAAGCGTATTGACGGAAAGAATCCGGCGTGGGGGGTTCCAGCTCTAGGTGGCTTATATATTAAGTTAAAAACATCTTACCCAACTGAAGTGTCTTTTCAAAAACTTCATCTTTCTCTATTAGGTAATATATCGATAACACATGATCATTAAAATTATCTGTTTCCTCAGAATCCAAAATTGTTGGCAAAGCATTACGAGTTGGTGGAAAATCATCATGTTTCATCATCTCACAATTCATTAAATAAAACTGATAAGTTTTTAAGGCAAAGAACTAATCATTGCAATTGTAGAGTATTTTGAATTAACTTGTCTAAAATCTAATCAAATCTCATCAAAGGTAAAACTAATGAAATCAATATTCGTTTGTGTGTTTGTGACAAAAAAAAATATTTGGAAAATGCGTCAAATCGGGAAAGACGAGCCAGTGCGAACTTTCTGTCATGATAGCGAAATAATTATCGTGTTTTATGTTTTGCAGTAACTGATGTTTGTCTAATTGAAAGTTTTCGCTTATATTTTCTACAAAGGAAACTTTGGTGGGATTGAGTTATAGAGATCATCTAGCTTCGGGTTTCTTCAACAAATTTAAAGGCAGCATTAAGGTAATTTCTTCGGATTCAAAATTTAGAAGTGAAATACTGCTATGATTATTAAACAATTATTTTTTTAGATATGTTCCTTGGAACTGGATGAACCTATTGTACAGTACCAGACGGATTCACCTGTGCTCCTGAATTGGAGTCCACAAACAAAAGAAGTTCCAAATCCCGCTGGATAAGATGGCCAGCTGGCAAGGTAAAAGTTTTCTTAAGAATAATATACGTATTTATTTCTTGTATTATTAATAACGTATGCGATCTTTTAGCGGGTTCGCTATATGCGAAATGGGTTGGTTCGCAGATGGGACGTTTCTGACCGAAACTCCATCTGTGCACGTGTAACACTCAGAGGACATTTGAATCCTGTATTTTGTGACTTGTTCTCCCGTGATGGCAAAAATCTGGCGACGATGTCTGCCAATATTGATTTTGGTTGCGATCGTGTATGGATTGTGTATCCGACGAAGGTATTTTTTTCATCAAATTTTAGCGCGTTAATTTTTTGAATATCTTTTTCTTGTCTAGACTTTCAAGTGCTTCATAAAATGATCCTTTGCGAAGGTGATAGCTTGTATGCACCATTTTGCGTATCGTGGAATTCCAGCAAGATATTAGTGATTTCTAAAGGGAAAGAGAGGCGAGTTGGCTATTATTATGACTTACGAATTGTAATCGTTACCTATTTCATTGTTATTGGTGACCGTCATCGAATACGATGATTGAACCGAAATGGTGCTTTTTTAATCAAGACTTTTTTATTGTTTTATCCGTTCAAATCCCAGATTTGTTTTTTTCGTTTTTTTCATCAAGACATCTTTCAAGATTGAATAAAAGTTCTTGAGTTTATCAAAAAATTAAGTAACTTTTAAAATTTGCTTAATCAATAGTGATGTTGATTCATCGTGTTTTTCTCCTGACAGACTCTTCCATGCTTTGATTTAATTTTTTCAAGCAAGCAAAATTCACTGTTAAACTTCTCTTACGTGGTCAATATGGATTCCGATAGTGATTTTCGGCAAGCTGTTGAATTGGAGCAAAGTGTTGAAGCAAAAAGGCAAAAATGGGGAAAGCAATACTTACTACCTATTAATAGGTTAGTAAGTTGATAAAAGAACCTCAAGTTAGATACAATGTTTTGAAAATTTTGAAAGTACTTTTTTGCCAAGAATCTGATTGTCTTCCAATCCCAATAAATCCAAAACGACAAGGAATTTTGAAATTCTGAAAACGCAGTTAAATCCGGCATGCGGAGACGAACAGATTGTTTTTTTTTGTTTTTTTTCGAAGTCCTTTTCCGGATTTAAAAAAGAGTGGGGTCCGTAAATCCGGTCAACTTCTCTCGCGAACTGCTTTTTAAACAACAAAATCTTCTTCAGTCAGGCGTAAAATGCATACTACAGGACTCAAACCATATACCTATGGCATTCCATGCCAGTTAGCTAACCACTGCGCTATCCTTTTCTTACAACTCTTCTACTACTGATGAACCAATTACTGGGCCTAGCACAGCCATTAAGACTTATCCTGAACGGGGAAAGTCAATACTAAAAACAACAAAATAACTTCAACAGTGAAGAATAAAATCAAATCGACTGGACTCAAACCATAGACCGTTGATACCGAATGCCAGCAAGCTAACCACTGAGCTATCTAAGATACATGAAAAGATTTGTTTATTATGTAAAACTTCCCCACGCAAAAACAAAGGGCACGATAATTAAAAAAAATTTTTAAGTTTTTTGTTGGAGCCAAAATGTAATCAATGGTACGGATAAGGTACGTTCACAAGGGACTGTGAAAATTGCCGCGTTTCTGTGCCTTTTTGTTTTAGAAGAGATCGCTTTTAGATGTTTTATACTTGAGCCGTATCTATCTGGGATCCAAGTCAACGAAGGAAAAATGGTGCTTTCTACTTATTCCATCTTATTGATCATCTGAACTATGAGGCCACTCTTATAACCCTGCAGACAAAGCTCATGGATCGAGAGGAAAACCTCAGACGAACAAACAAGGCTTACCGAGAATTGCAGGAGCTCTTATTGGATTATGACAACAGTATAGCAATGATGACCTCCCATAAAAGATATTGCTTGAAAAATTTGCCACCTTATATGATGACTATAATAAAGCCGGCAATCGCTTTCAAGTGGTAGAAGATTCAGACAGCGATGTCTCTTTAGATTACATTGATTTTTCTTTTGATGAGTTTTTTGTTTCTTGGCTCAAAAAAAAGTGTACTGTTTGCAAAGTTAGCTTTTTTCTTCATTTTAAAAAGGCCGGAAAAAAATTATTTTTTCGGTCCGACGAAACATCATGGTTGCTTCTTCTCTGTCTATCCACTTCCTTGGTATTATAGTTGACGCGAACCTAAAATGGAAAGAGCATTAAACGCTAAATTCTCATCGGCTAAAGGGGCTCTTCTCGTGGTTAATTCCTGTCTACATCAATCCTTTTGCATTGATTGTAAGCACCTCAGGTCTCTTTATACTTTTCCACTGTCGAGCCGATCCTTACCTATGGGTCCTCAGTGTGGCTCTCAATACTTAAAACTCAGGCTGAAAGGAAAACCCTTTTTTCTAATCAGCGCTTTGCCGCTCGTTTTATCACTTGGTCCATCAAAACAGCTCTCACTGATACCCTTTTGTTGTTGGCCAATCTGCTGCCACTTGATCTACTTCTGACCAAATTAACCAGCATAAGATACCTAACTATGATCCCGATTGTTTGTTTCTCTCCCTCCTCGTTGAAAAATCTCTTTTAGCGTGTCCCGTTTCTTATCTCCTCACGAAAAATCCCTCCTGCAAGCTTCTTAAATTTGCCTGATTATCCAGCATGTTTCGTCAATGTCTTCATATCCTCCATGCCTCGAGTAGTCGCCCCCCTGTTTCCGACTGATGGTTAAGATCTGAGACATTCCGCAAGGAGAGCGTCGCTAGTTTCTGTGTTGTTGCCACTAATTCTAGTTTTAGACGTGTTTAAATCCGTGGTTCCCTTCTACACACGTTACATGCTCTGCCCTCTCTGTAGTGCGTACATTCTCATAACGCTGAGTTGCGCATGCGCTAACTGCTGTCCAGATGTCCACTGTCCCCCTTCGCTCTCAGTCTAGACACTCTATGCTCGAGACTCCTCTTGCTGAGACGTCTCTAACTGACCCGTCGCTAAGTTAGCCTTCTCTAACCTAGCTGGTTAGTATTGCGAGCTCAAATTTCAACCCTATGCCTCCTCTACCTCACACTTGACTATATAAAAACAACCCCTCACAAGTATAAGGCAGAGGCCGGTGAGCTTGTGTGTGTGAGTATCATTTCAACCTATTAGTCTGTTTGTGTCTGTTTCTGTATCCTGTGTGTGTGAGCTTAATAAAGTGTAGATCGGCAAATTAATTGTGCATAGTTAATTATTGTAAGCGCGACTTCCTCGTCCAGAAGCGCGCCTTACATCTCTAATGCCGTGAACGTCATCGGCGGCATGCTTTTAATTCCTTTGAAATATTGTTAGAAGCCAAGGATACTCCTATTTTATTTCAGCCTGCGTCTCCTCTGTTTCTAAAAGACGAAAATTTGTCTCTGATGTCCAGGCTCTCGGTCACTCTTTTCAGCTTTTCCTTGCCTACCACCATTCCTCACCTTGTTACGTCTAAGCTAGGCATTGGGCAGAAACTCCTACTAAGGGAGATTTCAACGTCAGGGCGTTACAATCTAAGTCCCTTGTAAAACTAAATGTCTCCCTTTCTGTCTGAGATCTGGCACATAAGGTGGGCCTCCTCTCCTAATGGCACTGCTCCGCGAGTAATTCTTTCCTATGTTTCTTCTGCTGCCTTCCTCATGCCTCATCGTTCTATGCAGTGATTTGCAGCTCTTGTCCGGACATTGCACTCTCAACTTCCATCAGTATCGCTTTGGATTCTCTGCACTCTCATCTGCGCCTGTGGTCACTCACCTGAGTCTTTCTCTCACTTTCTTTTTTATTGCCAAATTATCTCCATGCTAAGTCTATCCTTATTTATCAATACCACTACTAATGCTGGGTTCCGCTGCCCCCTCTGCTATATCTACGTTTCCCAAATTTATTCCTTTCTGGCATTCTCTAATTTGCTTTGTCACGAAATCCAAGTGTCTAGTCTTAAATCAAATCAAAAGAGTCGTATAGCCTATCTTATCGGGTTTTTGTTTTAATTTCAGATGCTGCTGCCTCGCCTACATATCTATGATATTGCTCTGGTCCTAGACACTCGCCTGCCCTGTCATTACTAGACTTCTGGCCTTCCCTCTCCTCAAGCAACTCTATAGTCGCTCCTAGATGAGGTCTCTTGGCCCAATCTGGGTCGCTCTAAATGGCTGATTTGGTTTAAATTTGGTACATATATGTACTTTGAGTAGATACAAAATAATATGATAAATGCCCGATTTCGCGTGTTAAAACGCTCAAATTTGCGTGGGTGAGCCAATACCTCGCGTGGGTACTGTATACTGATAAATTTTAAAACAGCTGTATTTATAAGAGTATAATTAAGCTAGGATAAAGAAAACCATAAACCCCACCATGGGAAATTTCTGTATTGGTTCAAATTTAAAAAAATAGCCAAGGAAAAATAACTTCTCCCATTGGTGGGCGCAGCCAATGAGATTGCTTGCATTTCCCGCAAAATTTGTATGAAACGACAGAAACCTCCGTATTACCAAGGTGTACTGAACTCCTAGGCTCACCGCATGATACGGCGAACGAATCACTATTCGAGCTGTGGCGCTCACTGCAATTGTTAAAAGACTTTAGAACACCCTCATCGAACTGTATTCACAACACTGCCTCACTTACAACATCTTCAGTTAGCTCAAACCGCATCAACTGATGATCATTTTCCTGTCGACATTTTGATCGGATTTTATTCATATTGGTCCATCGTTGGTGACACAAACGTTCACGGCTAAGTTCAACAGCAGTCAACAGTTTCATTTTATATCTAGTCTCTAGTCCTCTTCCAGATACGGTCACTACATCACAGAGTTCTTGTTATAATATCTCTGCTGTACAATGTGACATAGACATCAATCGCATGTGGTCACGCGAAGCTATTGGAATTCATCAAAACAAAGACAACGCTGACTCCACGACATCCAATCAAACGGAATCCATTTCTTTTGAAAACAACTAATAAAAAAAGCTCGGTTGCTTTGGAAAAAGAACACTTGCTGCAAGGTTGCTCGGATATAGTAAAAGAATTTGTCTTCTTGTCTTTCTGATTTGTTCAACACAATTAAGGTAATTTTAAATACTTAATTTTTATAAAAATTACTTCTGTTAAGAGTAGTAGACCTCCCTTTTCTTCAATACCTCCTGATTATGGGCTACTATTGTTGTCCGAGTTGGATTCCAGTTTCTCAATTCTGCTTTTGCTTTTATGTCTGGAGGACAAGGAAAACGAGAAAATTGGTTTTCAAGCGTGATTCTTCTAAGGTCTGTAGGACCAAGATCACGAGAAAATCGGCTTCCAACCATGCCTCTGCTTAGGTATGGGGGACTAGGAGAACGAGAAAATCGCTTTTCAACCATTCTTCTGCTAAGGACTGGATGACTAGGAGAACAAAATAAAATGTCACAAAGAAGAAAAAATCTTGAGACATCCCTTTATCGGAACAGAGATAAAGAGATGGGACACTGCCGTATTAAAGCCGCCATGGCACATTTTTGGGCGCCATCTAGCGGCTAATGCCCTTCCTTCATCATTAGCAGACGAATTCCTCAATTTCTTTGTCAATGCGTTGTTCAAACTCAAGTGTCAACACAGTGTAAAATTAAAGTGAAATAAATATTTTGAGTGAAATTTTGTTTATAGATTTTTGTTTTATATAAGATAAGTTAACTTATTCCGTTTCGAGGTTTTTTGAGACAAATTTTGGTTGCAATTTTTTATATAAGATAAGCATCTTACTTAAAGGAATCTCAAAGAAACATTTTTGACTAGGTAATTTATGCCATATTCTTTTGAGCGCACGATATCGAGATTATTGCTGGAACGCACTGCCGCCGTCACCACAGATGAAAAATAAAAAGCACGTGAGCTACAAGGGCACGTCAACATACACATACGTCGAGTGTTAAGGGGTGGGGGCGACAACCGCGACACAGCTGTGTAGATAAAGATGGTCACCCACGATATCAAGTTGGTCGCTGGGGCACACTCACTGCCACAGTCACCGCAGATACAAATAAAAAAAAATCGAGCTGCCGAGGAGATAACCAGCAAGCGAAAATGCGTACGCAGTGCTCACCCGAAAACATTTGGTCGAGGGGAGATGGTGGGGGAAAGCGTGGGACGCCGTAATGGCCACCAACACCGCGTGGGGCCCGTACACACCGGCGGTAACAAGATAGTTTCCCCGCACACAAGTACACAAAAGTTACACTTAAGGTTCGAGAAGACGTGAAATCACGAAGGCAAAACCAACTGCGCCATGTTATGTCTTTGTTCGGTCACCAAGGGCGATTGTAATTGTATTCAGGGTAAGCACACAAATCGTGCGACTGCTTCCAGCCTCTAAGCCAAGCCAACTTCCTTCACCGGCAAATAGCCCCTGACGGTTGCAAGAGACGTTGCCACGTATACAACATTAGCCTTTTTTTCCCATTTTATTTTATTTTCAACGGGAAAACCACAAATGAGCCATTTAGCAAAACAGATGTCGGCATAATCGCACAGCTTTATAAAGGATGTCATTGATATCATATACATGTAATTCATTTGAGATGTCTGATACTAAATACTCGCTGATGTTGGATGATGGAAAAGGGTACATAGAATAGCTCTGCAGAGTTTTATGGAAATAGCAATTTTAAACTGGCGTCCAACTAAATTTTGAACAATGGGGCCTTCATTGTGAGGTTCAGTACATTAAAATTTTGGCAAGATAACAGGAACAGCAGGATAAGAAGAAAGCTTGCATTTTTCTTCTTCCACTTCTCACTTTACAAATTGTTGGAGAGGCTATAATCCTTTTTTACTTTTAATCAGATATTTTTTCATCTTGCCTTAGCAATTATCAAATCGATAGGCGCAAAAATTTTCAAGAACGCCAAATTCCAATACATCAGAGGCAATATGAAACAAATAATGAACATTATATGAAACAAAAGATGGGTCGTAAAGAACGGCGGATTTCTTTATAAAAGGGAGAGAAGAGAATTTGCACATGCATTTTTTTCAAAGCAAAATTCCTCACAAGACAATATTTCTACCGCATAATGCAGTAACAGAAAGTGGTTAAACAATGAACGGGGCAGATAGTTGTGAAATAAGAGGTCCCCTATATAGTAGAGAATGACCCTGGGTTCTGAAGATTTCCATTTTGGAAGTTCTTTAACACTACAAGGTTGACGGGCGAATTCTAATCGAGGTATAATGACCGAATAATTTAATGAAATCTATCAATCTGTTCAACGACCACAGGTGCCAATGTGACACCTCAAACTCTTTTACGTTAATCCAAACCACACAAGATCGTTAACATATTTTTTTTGTACTCCGAGATCTACGAGATGCATGGGATCTAAAGGAAGATCTTGGATGAAATTTCATATAGTCTAAATTTTCCAGTATCGAGTAGCAGTGATGGTGATCTACGCAAGATTTATTCCCGAAAGAATCATCAGTTCTTAATTCTCAAAGAATAACGCCTGATCCTACACATCATCTAGCGCATCCATAACGGTCTGATGAGTAGCTTTTAACGCAAGCTATCGTTGCTCGTGCGGGAGCATCACAAACGAAGGCTTCAATTTTAAATTTTTAGCAGTTACCACGATAATTAAATCCTGTTGTGTACAGATGCTGCGCTTCCTCCATTATTTCTTGTAAAAAATGTTTTAAAATTGTGGTTTAGTTTTTCCATGGTGATCACTAATAAAGAAAGGATCCGAGTCCTTAACAAAAGGTAATAGCCAACGATTACCCAAAACTGGCTTCAAAATCTTTTTTTATACACGCGTAATTCGATCATTGGGAGGTTATGATCTAGGGACAATTTTAAGAACGGTATGCCGTAACTTCTTGACTGACGAACTACTGAATCAGATAACATGGAAAGGACAGCATCAATCGAAAAGAAAAAAACCGAAGGACATGCAATGATTGCAAAGCTACCGACTCCCTTCGGTTATTTACAGTAAATATCTATTTATGATGTATTTTATGATCCGTTAATCATACTTGGCCGTAACTAATGTTATATACTATTTTTTAGATGCTATTAAAGAAGCAGGAGGACGTTATTTCAACGTATCTTTGACTGAACTCAACCAAAAGAGCGCGGAATTTTTAACGAAGGCTGGTACCTGCTCGGCGGCTAAGAAGAAAAAGGTTGATAATTAAGATTTCTTAATTGTTGTAACCACACTGTCAAAAATAATACATAATATGTATCACCAATCCTATGTGTGCATTATTCTTTTTAGTTTCATTTTTTCTTTATATTTGTATACAAAACATGTTATAAAATTACAAATATATAATATATCTAATATATTCAACATAATTACATAAAACCATCTTTTAGATAACTTTGTACTTTTAGATAACATCTTTCTGTACACTTTGTTGAAATCACAGTTACTTTCGTGAGAGATGATACTGTCGTCATGGGGGGAGAACGGATAGGGAAAAATTTATATCGCCTTGCCATCACCCTAATGTTTTCAAGCAGCAGTTTCATCTGTTAAGATTTGGCCAGAGGCATAGAGTTATGGTTTCCGCAACGTAGTCTCAGCTGGCGCGCCAGCACGCTACGTCGAATGGCACTTGCTGGCACGCCAGCAACAAGCAACAAGTCCTTCTCAGTCATTCGCCAGTACGGTCCGATTTTTGTCACAGCACACGACGGCATCCAGTACGACTGCGGTGGTGGCTTCCCAAAATTTATTTATTCGGTTTTGCTTATAATTAATATGAAATTACGAATACTTTATTACTTTCTTTACTTTTTCTTTCTTTTTATTAATTTTTTCTTAATAAATTTCCTACCCTAAGTAATCAAAGCTTGTAATATTTTAAAATATGTATGAACGTATTTTGTTGTATTTTTTATACATTCATTTATGAGGATTTCTTATTATTTTGGGTTTTAATTTATTTATTTTATCGACAATTTACAAATTTACGGGTAATAAGAGTGGCGTTTTAGTTTTAATTAAAAAAGAACGATCGCTGGCGCCGCCAGTAATTTCCGCTATTTGACAGCGTGGTTTTCCCCCAGGGGTTCGTTAAGTGACTACGCCAAAGCTTAGTTTGGCGGAATTTTCCAGATTGCCAAATCGTTTCATAAAGAGTTTATTTAAACACCAAACCAACATCACTGCAAGAAGCCATTTTAATGTTTGATTTTACCAAATTAATTCAGGGAGTCCAATGAGTCACAAATTTCATTTTTCTTTACAAAGCGTACAAAGCGCTGTAACCCGGGTGAAAAAAGGTTGGTCTAGTGTAACCCGGGTCATTGAAAACGGGGCATTTCCATTTTTGGGTTGTGACCAGGGTCAGGATGTTGGAACCCGGGTTGACCCGGTTAGACCTTAATTTGACACGAATTTGACCTGAATTTGACCCGATTTAATTTACTATATCAAATATTGAATTGAAAGTTTTTATAAACTGTAAATTAAGCACGGAATTTAAAATTAATAAAAATACCAAAAAAATAATTAAATGAAACGTATACACTAAATGATATAACCAAATACGAATGTTTTTGTCAGTTCTTATTTGAGTTATTGAATTTACAGATGGGGACTTTTGAAAAATTTTACCGTGAAACACAAAATTAATTACACGGGCTCTTATGTGCAGTAGTCCTACCATTAACTTAGAAAAACTTAAAATTTATAAGCCCAAATTTGTTTGCTATTAATCGCAGAAAATCATTAACATCCTGGCATATAGTAATCTATGGCTCTTTTTCTGATTAGGCTCTTATGTGCAATAGTCCCCCCGTTAACTTAGAAAAACTTAAAATTAAAAAGCCCGAATATTTTTGCTATTAATCGCATAAAAACATACATACATACATCGCATACAAAACGCATGCGTTGCCAAATTTCTGAAAGTCGGATTTTCGCTTTGCCAATAAGCCCTATTGCCAATCCCCACTAGTTTTATATTTCATTTTAAACATGAATTTTATCTGGAAAATAGTTCTGATTAATAGCTCTGCATTGGTCAAAAACTATTCGATCAGAGTTTTTTAGTATAGGATTAATCACAAATTTAATAAAAAGCCTGGACATACTGGCGGGCCAGCTAATATGGTTTAATCGTGAGTAATGTAATGGTTTAAGCGAAATGTACTTGCGGTGCCAGCTGAAATCACTCTTTTTAAAATTAAAACTAAAACTCCTACCAATTTAACAAAAAAATTGCAAATTCTCAATGAAATAAATCAACTAAAACCAAAAATATGCAGAACATATATGTATTCAAAATTAAACAAAATACAGACATGCATATTTTAAATTTCTACAAGCTTTAATTACTGAGGGTAGGGAATTTTTAAAGGAAAATTAATAAAAAGATAGAAAAAGTAAAGAAAGTAATAAATTATTCGTATTAATGTATTAATTGTACATAAATAAAACCAAATAAATAAATTGGTTTCGTAAAGCCACCACCGCAGTCGTACTGGATGCCGTCGTGGGCTGTGACAAAAATCGGACGGTACTGGCGAATGACTGAGAAGGACTTGTTGCTTGTTGCTGGCGTGCCAGCGAGTGCCATTTAACGTAGCGTGCTGGCACGCCAGCTGAGACCAGGTTAGGTTTCCGCACTCAACGTTAAAATTTTCCGTAAGCCGACGGGCTTATTGAAGTTTTAAAAACGACGGCATCTCTGAGAGAAAATTCCGCCTCTGAGGAACAAAAGTAAACGAAATTGACCAGTCCATCAATTCAGACGTATTTGAGCGAACTATTTTGTTCCTTTCACGGACGTATTTTGACTACAGCGGCTGGTGGGTCGTGTATTTTTTAAACAGAAGTCAGATGTAGCTAAATGGAACGTCAACAATTTACGCAGTGAGTTCGGACACATGGTTCGTACACTGAGAGCTGACAATTGTGCTGAGTTTACGGATGTATGACGTTCAGGCCCAGTAATTCAGGCCCCAGTCATTCAGGCCCAATTTTTTGGGGGCTTGAATTGTTTGCCGTTTAGGCCCATTTTTCGCGCAATTCAGGCCCAAACTATTAATTTCCTTTATAAATGTAATTTTTAAATGGCCTGTTTATGACAGCGATAATTTCGCAATTGATGTTCAAAAGACCCTAGATGGGAAAATCAACAAAACAGATGTTTAATCCCTGAGGGTTATACTTTTAAGTATACCGAGGGCAATAATGTTTCTGATCGTGTCCCACGTATCGATTTAGTTATCGATATCTATTGGAGAGTTGGGCTCCAAAAGGCTTATTGTCCGTTTCGTTTAAACCTATCTTCTTTTTTCCTAGTTGACCGATTTACTTCAAATTTGGCCAAGTTGCTTAAATTGTTTTCTTACCCAACCCCGGAAGGTTTTTTTTGAGATTTTTTAAACTTTTTTAAATGGTATTTTTACCCAAATTTTCCTTGACTTAGGGCAACTGCAGTAGGTTCGAACGAAAACGTCGTCTGCAACCTAATTGCTTTACGGTTTACGCTTTTCAAATGTTTCAAAATTCATATGTAATTTGATTTTTTGAAGTTTCTCTTGCTGATAGGAGTGATAGCTAGGTCATTTCTAAAAAACAGCTATTTTTTTTAAATATATTATTATAACATTCATATTCTAATTTATTGTAGTTCGAAAATCAACAACTATTAGCTAGTTCAATTTTCTGTTAATTCATAAAAAAATGATGAAATCCTTTAGCCTGAACCCGAAGGCGTATACCCAAGGACCTTGTTTCTTTTTATTTCGAACCATATGACGTTGGAAAAACGCACTGTGCTATGCTTTTCAAAATAGTAAATATTAATTTTTCACTTCCCTTATCGCATTACTCAACTTGGCGCTCCTTTGTTAATCCTATCAGTTCTTGATAAACGCATGGCCGAAAGTCTTATTCTACAAGAAAAATTGGAGAAGTCTCGTGCTGATGAAGATTTATTGTGGATTTGGGAATCAACGAGACGTAAAATTAATAGTATGATTGATGTTGTTAATTCGCACTCCAGAAGATGCTCGGGAACTCCGCCTCCATCTTACATCTTCTATTTTTTAAAAAGTGGGCCTGAATGACTGCACAATTCAGGCCCAATTTTGAGCCTGCAATTTTGACAGGGGCCTAATTATTGGGCCCGAACGTCGGACACCCTGAGTTTACATGCAACTCTCTAAAAACATGATTCTCAAAGAAAGCCATCCGGCTTGAGACCGCCATTGGTACATCCGGCCGATCGTACAATTGTTGAGGGTGGCCGTTGTTTTCTTTTTGCCAAACACCAGCCACTAGAACTCTTGGGAGAAGCTATCTCATACACCGTCTACACATTCAATTGAACTGACTTGTCCTAGTCGGACTGTGTGTATGCAATGTAACAATTCATAACGTGTACGACTTTGTGCATTCCTTATTTCCCTATTATTAATAGGTCCTTGTATATCCATACATGTATAGATGTACTCTTTTTTTGTGTGTGTGAGGACCGAGGCACTTGTATTTTGATTCTGGAACCACGATATAATAGGAAAGGTACACTCTCGCGCTATCCCAGTCTCTTGGAAGGAACGGCGGGTGTTTAGTACAGGGTCCCAAGATTCCCCGCCAGTTTCGCTAGTATCGAAGGCCCATCGCCTCTCGGGGGTATAGTAAAAATTGGTGTTTTTCGTTCATAATTCAGAAAATTACTAATAAATTTGTCCAGAAATTGAATGAATTGAACTTCTATTTATTTATGATTCTATATGTTATAGTACTTGTTGTGGAATACCACAACGGATGAGAGAAGGAGGGGATTTGAAATTTTTTCTTATTTCAAGGTTGATAGGATATCTTGACTTGAAAAAAGAGATGATGTCGCGTGAATGAAGCTAAGACATTTTTGTCCGCGTGCTTCATTTGTCCCCCAATTTACTTTTTGATGCCAGTTTTTCATCTATAGGCGCGATGAATTTGTACAATATAAAGCACAATCATTAGGGTCACACTAGAAATTTTTGGCCGATAACGTATGACATTATTTGGTTAAAATAGTTGCTTTGGACAAAGAGGTTGCTTAAACATAGCGTTTTAACACTCATACTTTGCTTTTGGAAAATAACTTTAAAATATAAGAATAACCAAAAAAATAATATGCATGTAATATTCTGCTATAATTTAGAACACATAGGTCCATCAATTTCTAACATCGCTGATTATAATCATCAGTATCCGGTTTCATATTATTATTGCGGTTTCTCCTTAGCTTGTGGCAACAGTAGGGTGAAAATGAATTTCCCCTTTTTTAATACAGTTTTATATGTATTTTCCTTCACGACGGACGAATAGCCCCCAAAAAATGGCGCTATTTGTCCGTCAGACGGAAGAATTGGCCTAGTGTTGTATTTCCTTCAGACGGACGAATAGATTTTACCTTCATTATAATATGAATCTACTGTCCAAATTTAAAAAACAAATCGGTCACTTACCCGCGCCCATGATCTGACGGATCGGCGTGGATTGACCTTGTGCCAATCGACTGTAGTGTAAAGGTTGACCCAACGGGTTCATTGCGTCAAACCAATACGGAGAAAATAAACTTAACTATATGAGGCGAATTTACTCACAATGTATGTATAAAGTTAAGACCAAAAACAAATGCGGGTATAAACTATTCAGTGTATTTATTACGACAGTAGACAGATCTCATAACAAAATAAACACTTCTATAAAAATACAAGACAATAAAATAAAGAAACATTTACTTTAAAAGAAAGGTGGATAAAAACGGGTAGCGGGTAGTGGCTCGAGCGTCAGGCAAATTCGGAGAATTTGGGGAAAAGCTCGAGTAAAGATGAGCGGAACTCGTTCAACTTTTGGAGGAGTTTTTAAAACATAAAAATATTTACGGCAAAGGGAAATAAAATGAGGAACAAGACTTGAATAAACGTGAGTGAGTTGACGGGGTGAGAGTGCGTACCGAATAGCTTTTGCGTCGGGGTTTTATACTTTTTGATTTTGCACGCGCAACATAGGGAGAAATACGCCGAAAAACGGGTCTAGTCTCGTTCAGTCCCTTTGGGAATAAAGTAGGCAAAAGCAGATATTTTCGGGAGGTAAACTATAAATGAATAATATCTGCTGACAATTAAATGAATAACATATAAGTGGGAAATATCGGCGGGTGATTCAAACACGGAGTCTGAGTGCGCCATCTAGTATAAAAAGGCAAATAGTAAACACAGAATAAAAGAGAGTCATTGCGCTAAAATAAGAAAAGGAAAATATGAGTAAAGCAAGAATAAAAGAGTAGAATGAAGATCATAAAAGAGTCGGGAAAAGCGGACGTTCCGTTACATCGCTCCCGGCCCCATGAGATTACGTCACGGAATCTAAACGGTAGTCATCTCGCACTCTGAATCATCAGAGTCATTTGATTCATCGTTACGCTTGGGGATTAATGTAATACAGTATTTAATTGAGCGAGGTATTCCGAAACAATCAGTAGCAATCAAAAGAGTTATTGCTATAGCTAAAATAGGAATCGATACGAGAAATATAAGAATGTTGCGCCAATTGGAAAAAGATGACGCAGATTTTTCTACTGCAGCAACTATGACGTTTGATGCGCCTACGGCTACATCCTGTGGAGAACCTTTTGCCGTGTGCTCATTGATTGATGAGGTGAGATCGGCAATTATGTCCATTGGGCTGGTCATTGAGTCTGCGTAGGCTGGGTTTGCCTTTTGTTGATAATCGAAGAATTTAACATCAGAATAACGAAAAGCGTTGGCCAGATCTCGTTGAGGCCAAACTATAGATGTCTCCACTAGTTGCCAAGGAAAATTTCGGTATGAGTGTGGACGGTCATTGAAGTTAACCGTGCCGCTGGTCCAGTAACAATCTTTATAAGCTGCCAGCTCCCATCCAGTACGACTAACTGTAAAATTTTTGTAGCGAGGCTGAGCACCACATGATGTGATCTCTGTAGTAAATGTTACGTTGATGGGAGCACATTCGATTGCCGAAACTGTATTGCCAGTGGCTGCTAGTTTAAACACATTTACGTAAACAAAGTTGTGAAGCTGCTAGCCATCCATTATATTGAGCTGTAGAAACAGCTTGAGCATGTTTGATGCGGCGCTGCTCACACTGAACACTTTGAATGAGACGAATAATGTCATTTTCATGACGGACTGCTTGATCGGCTAAATAATTGAATAGCGTAATTTTGGTGGGTATTCATTAGTTCGATATTCTCCCAGTTATTTACGGAACGTGGTATTTGTGGAGGTTTAAACTGTGGTTTGGCATCCAATTGAATCACTTTTCTTTTGACAAATAGATGATGGTTGTTGACTACTGTCCACTCACTTTGGTTTATATCACATTTCACATTTTGACATCTTGGCAACCATTGCACATGGAAGTCAACTTGATTTGCTTTGTCCAGTAAAATCATATTGTCTTTTGTTGTAGACTCATACCACAAGCCTTCACCACTTTCAAGTTCACGTAAAACAATTTCGGTAGGTTTTGCGTAAGTGTCGATCCAAAACAATGTCATATGGTTATGAGAAATCGAGCGATGAGTAATGTTAGCTTTACCGAGAGGTGTATGAATAAAATCACTTTCGTCTTCGTGTGCCAGGCTGATTTCTTCGAATACGCAGTTTATTTTTTTCAACTGTCACCGAACGGAGCCAATAACCGACCGTTTCAGGTTCGTCGTTGAAAACCCATTTGTTGTCGGAATTGGTCATGGCGTTGTCACCACAGCGTAATCATTGACGCATGATGTCACATTGAATAGCTGATGTGTCGATGGCGATGCGTTCTGGGACTACAATTAATTGGCCCAGAAAATTTTCAGTTATATGTTTCGTATTTCTCCAACGAGAACATATAAATCCAGGGAAATTACAAGCTGCTTTTTTGTCAGTCATGATGCGATACTCGACACGAGTTTTCCCGATTTTTGCGGCTGGTTCACAATCACCATCAGAAAAAATTAGCAACCCTATTCCAGTGTGTTTGGTGCAGTCGCACAGCGTTACTTCAAAAGCGGACGTGGATACGATCAGGCTGAGGAAAAATAACGACAGCATGATCTGAAAAAGGTATTCGAAAGATACATATAATTGACAGGGGTAAATAAAAGTAAACATGAGTGGGAAAAGGAGATATAAATTTGTGAACATGGAAAAATATGCGTACAAGAAGGAAGTTATTAATAATGGACTTATTTAATATTTTGCCGCGCGCAACATATAGAGGGCGTTGGGGACACATAAACATTAGGAGGGAGAAGTACGAATAGCGCGCCGATTGTTGGTTGACATCGATCGCCAAGTATATCGATTGCGAAAAGGTACGAGACGATATGAGAAAAATAAAAAAAGGTCATCAAAAAAAAGAAGAAGGTCGAAGAATGGTAAATATGTACGGAGAGAAGGAAAACATTGATAAAGAATACGGGAGAGGAGGGATAAGATGGGTAGGTGTGAGCAATGAAAATGTAGGTGAAAGTAATTCTCGGAATTGTAACATGGCTTTCGCACTGTCGCTCAACAAAAGTAGCTTCAGTTGAGTCCGAGCAGCGAAAGAAGAGACATATTGAAGAACACCAGTGAGAGAGAAGGGAAAAAGGTGTATAGTGAACAGTGAAACAGAACAAGACGAGTGAAAAGGATGAAGAAGAGCTGCAAGAACAGCAGATATAGCTCTAGTTCATTGTTTTATGTTTCGTTTGTTTTTTGTTATGGTTTTGTTTTTGTTTTGTTTCTTGTTGTTTTTGTTTTTATATACACCACAATTTCCATTATAGGTTTTTGTATGCAAATACACAATATATTTTAATAGAATTTATATTCATTTGTGTTTGTTTTTTTTTTCTGACAACGCTTATTTTTGTGTTTTTTTTCTTTTTTTTGTTGTCATTTTCGTTGCTTGTTCTTTTTTTTTTGACTGTGCTTATTTCAATAAAGGAGGAACAAAAACCATTTTTGTTTGTTTGTTTGTTTGTTTGTTTTTTTTTTGCTTTTACTTTTAATTAATTAACAATTGCTTTTTTTTGTAACTAGTTTTATATTTTTTTTTGATTGAAGGAAAAATAGGGTAAAAGGAAAAAGGTAAAACAGCACATTAGATAATACAGATTACAAATTTGTTTGTTTGTTTGTTTGTTTTTTCCTTTCTTCTTTCTTCTGTCCTACTAGTTGTAGCGGCGCCGGATTTCGTTTAGAAGGTCTTGATACTTCTGATTGAGAAGCATCTGTTGGTTTATGTACCAACGGTCCGCCACGATCTCCGCGTTTTCTTCCTCGGTTACCATTTTTAGGACCTCCTCTTGACGGGTCACGATCCTCCGTGCATAAGGCTGCACCCTCACCGTTGGTTTGGTTGGGACGACCCTGGATGATGTAGATAGGGTGGCTGAGGTGGATGAAGTGGCCGGCAAATCGTCTGCGTCTGGTCGGGCGTTGTCTTCGCTAACCAAGACAGGCGAAGACAAAAGGGTCAAAAGATACCCCTTTCCACGACGGGTTGTCGGACGTGTTGTTTTTGCCGGTTGAACGTCAGAAGTTGCAGGTGGTGGTGCTGGTGGTGGCGTTGGTGGCGTGGACCATGCCTGGTAAGTCCTGTCAGCTTCTGCCAGGCATTCTTGTATGTAGTTGGCCGGCTGGTCTTCGGCCGGCTCGCCTTCCAGTTCACTTTCAAGATCGCTTTCCGGTTCAGAGTAAGACATTTGTAAGACAGTTGTATGGGTGAAAGGTAAAAAGGGTAATGATTTGAGTTTTTGATGAAGGAAGATCACATTTATTTTTCCTAAATTCGGAAGTGGGAGGAGCAAATGTAGGACGTTGGGGACACGCATGGTACATTTAGGCAACGAGAAAGAGAAAATAAGTGAGGAGAGAATGATTTGAAGGGATCATTCACTTTTAAGACAATAAATTGGTAAATCAAAAGTTAAGAAATAATTTGAAGAAAAATAAGAGACGAGAAAATAAAAGGTGGATGTCTTCTTTGTCTTTGATTTCAAGTTTCATTTGAAATAAAGAAAGCAAAGGGACGTGAATAGCGCAATGCATAGTATTTTTACTATGCCTTGCGTTATTTCCAAAACTAACTCCAACGAGGAATTCGCTGGTGTTAGTGGAAGTTCCTGGCCAAAAGGAGTCCAGGTTCTTCCATCAACTCCACCCGGCTTTTGCAGATCCTGGATGAAGCGTGAAATTTTCACAGTGTTGCCCCAATTGACTTGGTCCATTGGATCCCTTGTCAATTCGGGATGGCTGTCAAGGTTTTGGTACAGCTCGTCGAGAGTGGTATCGTCCAATGAGTTTAGGTCTACGGTCGAGTGTTCTGAGTCGGGGTAGTCGTCGTAGTCCGACTCGCTGATTGATAAATCAGCCTCTAGAGTTGGACGCGAACTCACAGCTTCGATGATCCTCTCTAACTCTTCCCATTCGGCCAATGTCAATAGGGCGGAAATTGGTTCTGAATCCATGACTGTGTGTGTGGATTATCTTTTACTGAATGGTTGATTTCCGCCCGTGTCACGGTCGTTTTTAAATTAAAATTTTTATTAAAATTCCTTTGTGTTTTTAACCGCGTTTGATTATATTTTTTTTCTCTTCAGTGTTTATTATTTTTCTTTTAAATTTCTTCGAAACTGTCCAATGATTTCACCCGAAATTAACTGGAAATAAAACTTTGTTGTGTTATATGGTTCACTTAAATCGCCCATCCTTTTTTTTTTTTTTTTTTTTTTTTTTAAAAAGGACCGACTTTCGGTACACTCGACGTTTTTCGTTCGTTTGTCGATTTGAACACCGGCCTCGTTTGACACCACTATTCACTTGAGAGTTGGCCGGTTTGGGACACGTACACATATAATTGTTTTGATTTTCAGAACCGATTTGCTCGATTTCGCCAGGTGATGACAACACAGTTTACATAAATAAAATTTTTTCTCCTTTCTGTCTTTGAATTTCATTCTTTTTACATTCTTTCTTTTTTTTGTTATCCTATCATGCGACACATGTCTGGACAGGATTTTTCTCACTTATTTAGAATTTGGGGGTGGTATTTTTTCTTTTTTACTAGATTTCCATTATCAATCGCGATCTAGGCTTGATTGCAGATCGTGATCGAAGACGTGGAAGTTCAGGAGGGATCAAATTATTTTCGTTTTCGTTTACAATTGTTATAACAGGTGACAATGGGGGAGGGTGTGGAATAATTACGGGAGAAATGGTTCGTTCAAGAATTTCGGGATCAATTAAGGAAGTGTTATCAAAATCGGGATTTTCTACTGAAATGTCATTCAAATCATCATCAACTATAGATAAAGAGGAGGAAGAAAGAGAACTTGAATCTGAGCGTTCAGAATCTGAAGAGTCGTCTGAACGATCATTTTCATCACTGCTCTCTACGTCAAAATTTGTTTGAGTAGAGATATGTTTACGTGAACGTTCTCTTGGGTCAGCAGCAGGAATAATATTAGGCATTGGTTCATCAGTCCATAACATAGTTTCATATAAGGGCTTAAGACGATTACAATGAACAAGCTGTGGTTTAAAAGAACTATCAGCAATTTCGACAGTGTGATTGTCTCTGATTTTTATTACTCTATATGAGCCTTTAAATTTGGAAGTAAATTTTCTATTATCTCCCTTTTTTACTTGTCTAATATCTAAAAGAACTCGATCACCCGGTTTATAATTAAAAATTTTGGCTCTTTATCATACTGCTTTTTCTGATTTAATCGAGCCTTTACATTATATTCATTTGCTCTTTGGAAGCTATAGCGCAACCTTTCTAAAAGGGTGTCGACATAATTAGAAGAAGGAACTGGGTCTGGAACAGCCCCCAAAATTTTATTTATTGGAAAATTAACATCTCTCCCAAAACACATATAATAAGGAGACTCATTAGTGGAAGAATGAATGGATGAGCGATATGCAAAGCATACTTCTCCCAAAACATCCTCCCAATCATCATGATGGCCATCCACCAGCTCTTTACGCAACATTGTAGTCATTGTACGGTTAAATCGCTCAGTTTCTCCATTACTGGCTGGATTATAAGCCGTAGTAAAACGTTGCTCAATATTTAACTTTTTACAAAAATAACGCATCAATTTTGATGTGAAATTTGTACCTCTATCAGACACCATTGCCAAAGGCGGGCCATGCATTAAAACAACTTCTTTGTAAATACATTCGGCCGTTGTTTGAGCTGTCTGATCAGGTAGAGCAACACCAATTACGAATTTAGTAAAATAATCAGTTATCACACAAATACAATTGTTTCCCTTAGGAGAAACAGGACTAATTGGCCCAAGAAAGTCAATACCAATTACTTGAAATGGAGCTTTTGCTAAATCATGAGGAAATAAATAGGCCCGTAAATTTGATTTTGTGTTAGCAGTACATACTACACAAGCTTTACAATATTCTTTTATGTCTGCTAACATTGTAGGCCAATAATAATTATTCTTTACTTTCAAATATGTACGTAAAAATGCTAAATGGCCGCCTGATAAAGGACTATCATGAAATTCTTTTAATACAATAGGCCTAAGAGTAAGAGGGAGAACAACTTGTTGGCTAGGAATATTTCTTCTACTTTTTGCCGTCGGCAAATCGACGCGATATAGTACTTTATTTAGTAGCTGATATAGCTCAATTTCTTTTGCCCAAATCGGCATCTTTTTCGCACATTCTACAGGTAAAAATCCATTATCTAGATAATTAATAATCGATTGACAAAGGGAATCAGCCGCTTGGCTGGCCAAAATATCGATATCTGAATTTTCAATTTGAATAGAAGAAACGTGAAGGCGTGAAAGACAATCAGCGTTTTGGTGTATACGACCAGGCCTATATCTTATTTTGTAGTTTGTACCTGCGAGTAAAATAGCCCATCTTCCTAATCTTCCATTGTTATCTTTTTGATTCTCTAGCCACTGCAATGGACGGTGGTCACTAATGACAGTAAAAGGTTTGTCGAGCAGGTAGTGACGAAAATGTTTAATTTAAAATATGACGGCTAATGCTTCTTTCTCTACAGTGGCGTATTTTCTTTCCGCCGGTTTTAGCTGTCTACTAGCATAAGCAATTGGTTTTTCTACACCATCTTGCATTTGTGATAAAACAGAGCCTATTCCGTAATCACAAGCATCAGTAAATAATAAAAATTCAAGGTTGAAATCTGGATAAGCTAAAAGTGGAGGTGTGATAAGACAAGTACGAAGAAAATCAAATGCTTTCTGGTCAATATCTGTCCAAATAAATTTATTTTTTGCTACATCTTTATGAGTTTTTGCCGTCAAAGGCTGTGCTATAGACCCAAAATTTGGAATAAAGCGCCTATAGTAACCAGCTAGACCTAAAAATGACCGTACTTCATCAGCAGAAATCGGTGTTTTATAATTAGCAATTTTTTCTATTGTTTTTGGATCTGGTCCTATTCCATCTCTCGAAATAATATGACCAAGATATTGTACAGACTTTTTCATAAATTGGCATTTCTTTAATTTTAATTTCAAACCCGCATTTTGAATCAATGTAAAAACTTCTTTAATATCTCTAAGGTGATCTTCAAAAGTTTCGGAAAAAATAATAACGTCATCCAAATAGACTAAAGCTTTAATTCCCGAGACGTCTCTCAGAATATAATTCATTACTCTTTGAAAAGTAGCTGGCGCATTACATAACCCGAAAGGCATTCGAATAAATTCATAAAGGTTATTTTCTACTATAAAGGCGGTTTTTTCTTTTGAAGGGTCATCCAACTCGATCTGCCAATAGCCTGAAGCGAGGTCGAGTGTGGTGAAAAATTTCTTTCCATAAAGTCTGTCTAACGTACTGTCTATGCGGGGGAGGGGAAAAGAATCTTTTTTTGTTAAACTATTTAATTTACGATAATCAATGCAAAATCTAAGCTCTCCACTTTTCTTTTCTACTAATATAACAGGCGCTGCCCACGGAGAAGTGGAATGTTGAATAACATTTGTAGCCATCATTTCTTTAATCTGTCTCTCTAATTCTTCCTTTTGTTTTCTACCTGTCCGATATGGGCGAAGTCGCCCTTGTCCTTGGGGGTCAATAGAATGTTTAATTAATCCCGTACTACCTAGTTCAGAATTTTCCGTCGCGAAAAGATTTGGAAAATTATGCAGCAAATCAGTAATTGGTTTTTTAAATCCAGCATCTACATTTAAATCAGAGATTGGTTCTGCTATAGTTATTTCATCATCTTGCGCATCGGCAACTTGCCAGTTGATGGAAACTTTTCCCACCATCATGCAAGAGAATTCTATATTTCCGAGAAGGCATTTCCTAGGGAGCAGTACAGATACATTATTCTTATTTTCTATTTCTATTAAATATTTTCCCTCTTCATTACATTCGTTAATAAAGTCTTGTATGACAATGCCCTCCGGCAAATTTACGCTTTGCGAAAAGAGAAAGAGGGAGAAGGGGGATATCACATCGGAATGCCCTTGAATCTCTGCCTCCACCACCTGAGAGGTGAGGGGGGCCATCCTAACATTTTTGAACAAGGTCATCAATGTTTTGGAAACTTCTTCCTGTACATGTGTCTCGTGATGAGCAACCAATAGATCCACTGGTTGATCACGTGACAAAAATATAGCCTTTTTGCCGCCATCAAAAATAAATTCATGTTTGATAGCCGCATCCTGGCCAAGGACACATGATTCAGAAATACCGTTTGTTACGATAAATTCCTGATGTAATACATGGTTGCCATATATGATAGGTAGGGTAATGATCCCTTTTGTAAGCAATGGCTTGTTATGAATATCATATAGGTCAACATCTGATTCGGTACAAATTAATTGATGACTTGACAAACTCTTCGTTTTGTCAGACAAATTAATTTGTTACGATACAATTTTATTAAAAATATTAACATGGAGCAGGCTTCTTGCCGCGCCAGTATCAAATAATGCATTAAACGGGACATCATAAATTTTTATAGGAAGACGTGGTGCTGAATTTTTACTGAAAGATGTAATCTGCGCTATAAGTCTAGGTTTTTTTTAAATTAATGGCCTATATCCGACTGACCTATTACAGTCGACCCCTAAGCGTGTCCCTGATTTGAAGAAATTTGAGCTGGTTGAATTATATTTGGTCTATGTATGCAGACATTTGACCTATGGCCCGGCTTTTTGCAATAAAAACAAACATTTGTATCTAAAGCCTGCCTTTGTATACGAAAGCACGTTTTAATGTTGTGATTTGTAAGGCCGCAATTTGTACATTTCATACCAGTCTGTTGCTGAGGGCGATAAATTTGACCTTGTTGCTGAAAATTCACTTGTGGTGGTTGCTGAAAAAAGGGGGGTTGCTGAAACGGCTGGGAAATTTGCTGAGGGTGTACTGGTGGCTGTTGAGTTGCCTGAGGTTTTTGTTGAATTTGCTGAAAAGGTTGGGGTGGGTATTGTGCAGGTAGCTGCGGAAGAAAGTTGGGTGGAGTAAAATTTGGAATTTGGTTTTGGAAAGGTTGACCACCTTGACCAGCTGATACTGCAGGTGGTTGCTGAACTGCCTGTGTAGCTGGTTGCTGAAACTTATTGCCGGGACGTGACTTAAAATTATTACTGTCCTGTGATGGGTACGGGAAATTTGTTTGACGAGGCTGATTGCGGTTATTTGCTTGTACATTTTTTTGTTGATTGCGAATAATATCATTTTGAATGTTAGATTGAAGTAAACCACCAAGACTTAACATTGATTCCGTTAAACGATCCATTTGTTGATGAAAGTCAATATTTGTTGAAGGCTTTTGATATGTTGTAGTTTCTGTAGGTTTGTTTCCAAATTTCAGACTTGTTGCTATAGCATTAATTGATTCGTTCTGTTTTTCAATCGCTTGAATCAATAATGAGTCAGTTTGAGTATTTGTTACAGCATTCACGAATAATTTTTTATCTTTATCATTTTGTTCCAATTGAACTCTTTTTGCGTATTTTTGGGTAACTGCAACAAGTTCTTCGAAAGTGGAAACTTTTTTGTAACGCACTATTTGTTGTAGCTCCGATTCCAATCCTTGTAAAAATTTTTGCCTTAAAAATTATAATTGAGAAGCTAATTCCTCTTTAGTCTCCAATTTATTAGACGGATAGGCCCGTTGATAAATAGTTTTCAGCCGAAAAGCGTAATTTAAAATATTCTCTTTCGGTTTCCTTTGAATTTCATCAAACTTGTCTCTGTAGAAGTCGGCATCTTCATCACCGTGGAAATTTTCTTGGAATAGAGCTTTTATTTTAATATAGTCTTGAGTATCACTTTCCAAAATGTTTTGTAAGAAGTCGTATGCTTCTCCAGTCATTTGGTAGATAGCATACTAATTATGTCTGAATTATTCCAGTTTGACATGGCAGCAACATTGTCAAAGAGTTTAATCCAGCGATCGAAACGAACTGCTTGACCGCCTGTATAATTTTGAATATGGTTTAACATTGTGATTGCTCCTCTTCCTTTATTTGAATCTGAGAATGCATTTATTTTCTGTGAGTAGTCTTCTTTCTTTTGCGCCGGACGTTTTACGGGGGAAAAATGATAATCGTTGCCTGCGGGTTTTGAAGCTCTTAGTTGGGTCACCAGACGGCAAATATTCGTCGTAGAATTCAAAGTCGTCGCTCTCTGATGTGTCTGATGATCGTGGCTTTCGTGAACGCCCTCTGGTTGTTGACCATCCGCTTGCCTCATTTTTGTAGTTTCTTCTTCTGCCGTCTCTGTCGCTGCGGTCTCTAGAGGTAGATCTCCCTGTTGGTCGGTAGTCTGCGGGTGTGTGGGTTCCAGCCATGTTTCTTTCTTTATTTCTTCTTTCCTCCCTTTCGTCTCTTCCTTTTCTGTCTTTTCTAGTTTCGCTTTCGTTTTTGTTTTCAGCTCCTCCTCTTGATTCTTCCTCTCTGCCTCGTCTGTGCTGTTGTCTGTCACCTTCACTTTGTCTCGTTGCTCCGCCTCTTTTGTCTTTATTTTTAGCATCAACGGTGATAATTGGTACGGAAACGTGTCTGGCCGCGTGAAGCATTGGCCTATCAATATGGAATTGATTTTGTTTTTCTGCTGCAATGTTAACCTGTGGATAATAACACTTTGGTTGTCCCGCCGGATGATTTCCTCCGTATATTTTGTCCGATAAATATTCCTCGTTATTGGGTTGGTTTGCAGTTCTTCCTGAATGGTGAACGCCCGTAGCGTGATAATTTCTTTCGCTGGTGAAATGTACTCTTGGTGTACAATTATTAGCCCCAGAAGGCGCAGCAGTCTCGCCCCTAATTGTGGTGGAAGGATTGAGTAGTGGTCGATGTCGAATTGGTGGAACCGTGTAAAGAATTCTCTGATCGCTGAGTGATGGTTGCAGCTCAGGATAGATTGCAGGTCGTGAATTGGCTGATATAATGAGAGAATCCCTCGGCTTTTTTTGTTCAAGGCAGCTCCTTTTGTTTCGAGCTTCTCCTGAAATATCTTCGAAATTTTTCGAAACTCTCCCGTTACCGCAATGTATTTGATTGTCGAAATTAATTCGTCTACTGCACCTATCGCATGTGCAGATAAAAGGGCTATCGACTCGCTCGACGTCGTTCGCCTCTCGTACAATTGATTCGTTAGCAAGATAATTTGCGGAAGAAATCGGAAAGTTGGAAATTTGATCGGAAAGTGTGAATATCGGTTGAATGGCCACCTGTAGGCTTTCTTGATCACCTCCCGGATTGTTTGAATATCCGTTAAAGTTGGCCCCGCCTTGATGAGATGAGTGAGCAATTTTATCGATTTGGTTGGTGTTTTGTAATTTGGGCGTGGCTTCCACAGTTCCACTTTCGCAAGATAGTTGCATTGGCGTGGATCGATTGTAACGTTGAGTTGATCGTCGCTATGCTGGAATCCATGAAAAAAATTTCTTTCTTCTTCTAATAAAATGTCTAAATTATCTGTAATGTTATCTTCTGCCCCGTTACTGACGATATTTTGTTCTCCTAATTGATTCAAAACGTTTTGAAAATCAATATAAGGTGTGAAAGAAACGGGATGATTGACTGCCTCTAGCGTAGAGCTCTCTTGTTCAGTCGGTATAGGCAAAGATGACGGTTTCGCCGGGCGAGGGTTATTTAATAAATCAGCAACACGATTAAGTACAGTAAAAAAAGAATCAGTGATTTCAGCAGAATTTCTATCGTTAGCTACAAAAATCTCAGCGTTATTTTGAATAAAAGTATTATTATTTTCGATTACGCGCTCTTGAGTTTCTAGATTGCCGTCGGCAATCGGAACTTCGTCAGGTATATTAATAACAGTATCAATTAAATGAGTGGGCCTGACAGAATTTTCTACAGCGCTTGTTGAAGGCTGATTTGTCAAAAACAGGTGATTCAGCTGTAGGGCACACCAAGTTTTCTATCTGAACGTCTTCCGGAAATGTAACGGGTTCAAAAATAGGCTTGTCAATAGGAGAAAAAGTACGCTCAGGTATAGACTTTTTTTGCGATGGAGAAAAGAAATCAATAAATTTAGCGGTCAAAGATTTGGGTGTTTTGTTTTTTTTAAATAGGGTTTCAGGATCAGAAAAACGTGCGAGAGGAACGTAATTTTTATTAGATCTAGTAGGCCTGTCAACAGCAAGATCGTTGAGCAATCGGCGTTTTGGACTTAAAGATGTACGTGGGGTGGATGAATTAATAGGAGCAGCAATATTTGAAATGACAGGCACAGTTTTATCAATACATATATTTTCAGTTTCATTAATTATTTTATTTGATAAAATACTCCTCGTCTTTGGTCTAGCACCAGTATACAATGACATTGTAAGTGAGTTCGAAAAACACTGCCACCAGATGTAAAGGTTGACCCAACGGGTTCATTGTGTCAAACCAATACGGAGAAAATAAACTTAACTATATGAGGCGAATTTACTCACAATGCATGTATAAAGTTAAGACCAAAAACAAATGCGGGTATAAACTATTCAGTGTATTTATTACGACAGTAGACAGATCTCATAACAAAATAAACACTTCTATAAAAATACAAGACAATAAAATAAAGAAACATTTACTTTAAAAGAAAGGTGGATAAAAACGGGTAGCGGGTAGTGGCTCGAGCGTCAGGCAAATTCGGAGAATTTGGGGAAAAGCTCGAGTAAAGATGAGCGGAACTCGTTCAACTTTTGGAGGAGTTTTTAAAACATAAAAATATTTACGGAAAAGGGAAATAAAATGAGGAACAAGACTTGAATAAACGTGAGTGAGTTGACGGGGTGAGAGTGCGTACCGAATAGCTTTTGCGTCGGGGTTTTATACTTTTTGATTTTGCACGCGCAACATAGGGAGAAATACGCCGAAAAACGGGTCTAGTCTCGTTCAGTCCCTTTGGGAATAAAGTAGGCAAAAGCAGATATTTTCGGGAGGTAAACTATAAATGAATAATATCTGCTGACAATTAAATGAAAAACATATAAGTGGGAAATATCGGCGGGTGATTCAAACACGGAGTCTGAGTGCGCCATCTAGTATAAAAAGGCAAATAGTAAACACAGAATAAAAGATATTGCGCTAAAATAAGAAAAGGAAAATACGAGTAAAGCAAGAATAAAAGAGTAGAATGAAGATCATAAAAGAGTCGGGAAAAGCGGACGTTCCGTTACAGTAGATACAGATAGACGACACAGATTTCCCGGTTCAATTTGACTCCGCCTTTGAAATGGATGTTGTGGCTTTCCTGTCTCTTGATCAATCTTCTTAAATTATAAAATTCAAGTATTTTTTTCCCAAACTAGATGAGGAAGCGTTCTCCCTTCAAGCAGAAAAGGCCCTCATGATTAAAACAATTGAAAAGCTTGAAAAAGAAGTTGCAACCAGAGTTATTCTTCATTGTGATCTGGAGTCAGCCAAAACATATCTCGTTAATGCCAAACTCTCACTAGCAGACAAAGACATCCGGCTCTTCGAATTGCAAAATTATGTGAAACCAGTTCACAAACCATCCTTAGTCCTCCTCCCCGCAGAAACTGTTCGCTCTGGCAATTCTGCTTCTAAGTTGCTTTCTGAAGTCCCTAAGAGACCAGTACTAATAGCACATGTAAGGGGCAATAACTGCTTGCCAATTAAGGAAATCAAGAATGATAAAATCGACAAACTCTTCGATCTTGATGGGGACGGATAGTACTCTACTCTTATCTGTTTTTGGTATCGACTTTTAAGCCGGCATTGTGAGTAATTCCGCCTCTTTTAGTTAAGCTTATTTATTCGTATTGGTGACACAATAGTTGTTGTTTAAAACTTTACACCAGTCTACCTTTCAATAACCAAAGCAAAAAACATCTTCTGCTACAGTGTCTGAATTAGCAACAGGAGTCAGAACACATCAGACTATCCTTGAACCCCTGTAAAAACATAATTTGTAAACACTGTAAAACTATTCTTACTTTATTAACACAGTGCAATAGACTGTGCATTTTTTGCGACAAAGCGCTTGGCCATTGGCCAGGAAGGAGCCCTAATAATTAATCTTTTCGCTCTTGAATCCGATTATATTTCCAATACAGGTCCTTACATTAAAACCATATTTGCAGAACAATTCTGGCTGAAAAGTGAGCGATTGGCGTATGAAAGATTTAAAAAATTCAATCAAGCAATCTGGAACTCTGGTGGGCATGGACCAAATGAATCATTGACAGCGGAATATAAATTTTAAGCCCCTGTGGATTAAGAGCCTTCACTTCTCTATTTAGAAAGATGCTATAGGCGGTCCATCTAAAAAAACTCCATCTTGAACGAGTCAAAAACTTATTCAGCAATTTATCTCTCATTCCCTTTTCAGCTCAGGTCACCGACTCTTTTTTGGAAATTGGGAAAATTTAGGAAAAATTGGGAAAAATTGTAAAAATTTAAGCAAACTCTGGAAAAATTGAGAAAAGGTAGGCAAATGTGTGGAAATTTTAAAGAGATTGAGAAAAAACTTTTCCCATTTTTCTCTTGGTTCACTTACAAAAAGAGTCGGCGACCGCTTGGCTCAGACCGTAAAAACATTTACGATGGCATGTTTTAGCTCAATTTAAGTCAACCATTGCAGTTTAAAAAAATAATTTCTAACGGAGACTGAAAATTCCTGTCTTAACAATCCAAATGAAAATAAAGAATCACTCTCAGATGTATCATATGCCGAGCCGAAAGGAGATAATAACCAGAATAAGATGGAAGAAGACGAGCTAGACAACATAAAATTTGATATCTCTCTGTTTCGGAAAATAGATAATTTCGCAAATCTGGATGGAGCAGACGCAGTAAAGTAAAAAAGTCGCTTCGATTAGTTTGAAGAAAAAATAACAAGACGGATGTTACTGTAAACCACTACCATGGACGATAGACAAATGGAGATTGCAAAGGATAATCTCCAGATGACCAACATAGCGTAGACTCGAAAGCACTTAACCAAGATAAGGAAAACCCCACAGGACTTAGCTGAACAAAAAATCAATAGTTAATTGTCATCAATAGATTAAGCATTGTTTCACTTGTTTTCTATTTGATATCTTCTTTCAAATATTTGCCTTTAGACAACATATAATTCACATAAAGTACATGTGGTATTAACGAAATTCTTTGATTAATTTGTGTGAAATTCTTTATCTTAGTGTGTAAACAATAAATATATTGAAACTGTCTGACTACGTTAATAATGGACTTAGTTTTGTTCGAGCAGCAGTGCATCATTCAAATCAATAAGAAATAAGTAATTGTTACTATAGGTTGCAATTTGTTGGAGATTGCAAACTGATATATTTATGTATGTGTGTGAGAACACTTTCCCCTCCTTTTCCCCTTGGCAAATGCAGATGGGGCCTCTCTCTGATTTTTGCCGGTAGTCTGACGACGTGTTGTGTGTACTGCATGTGTCTTCCCGTGATCCGACTCTACGGTTAATTATCTGGTTTGAATAGACTCAGTTCTATTTGATTTTGTCTACTTCTATTTAGAGAAGTAAGGAATAGTTTCCAACAGGATATGGGCCCAGGAACGTAACCTAAAATTTACTTTGTTAAATATTCCTTCTATGTACAGAGGAGTGAGATGGCATGGCAAGATTGCCGTCCCCACTACACAGGGATAAGATTTGATGGCACGAACTTTGATTCTTAGCAATTTGGAGTCAGACTGGTTCTAGAAAGTGAGGAGCTCTGGACCATTGTTAAAGGGAATGAAGTGAAACCTCAGTCGGTGAGTCAATTTTGTCCAAAGGTTAAAATTATGAGTGTGAGTCATGATGTGTCTGAAGTTGAAAATTTTTCATTCCTTGATGACTCTAGTTTTGTGTCTGGACTAGTAAGTCAGAATGGTTTTTCGAAATCTTATTTTCTATCTATAACTTGCAAATTTTTTTGTCATTAATATTAACCAATACTCATGTGACGCAGCCCCACGAAACAGAATTTAGTTCGCCACATTCACACTAGGTGGCACCACCTGAACACAACTATTTGATAGGTTATACTCTTGGTAGATGGCCTACCAGATGAAGACAGTTAATGCTTGTTTCCGCATGTAGTTCATGTGAGATATGATTTGGAAAAGGTCTTCCACGTGTAGGCCACGTGAGTAGAGATAGATTACCATATGTTGGTCATATGAGAGTCATATGAGAAAATTAAACCTTAATTTTTATTACTAACAATAAAAATCGAAAATTCGTGTCAAATGAGACAGGCTAGTCATACACACTGCTTAAAGAAGTCCGTATCGTACGGTTAAAGGTATAATCCAATTTACTTGGCATATCTTTTAGATTGTGTTGTTCTAATCACGTTTTTTTAAACAGTTACCTCAAATTTGTGGTCGAGGGCAAAGGATTTAAAGAAAAAAGATACCCGACTTCATCAAGCGAAAGCAAAAGCAAAGTGCTTACATGCATCGTGAGATTACCAGAACACCAGTTTTTTTGTCCTCAAAAAACGTACTTAGATAGAAGACAGACGACATTCAAATTATGATTGCAAAAGGTAACAATTATTGAAAACAATCGCTTTTACTATGTAGCACTATGTAATGTCATCTAATCAAAAGCATATTTTCAACGCAATTGCCCCAAGTGATGAAAAAAAGTGAGTTTTTCGATATTTGGCTTCTCTTGAAACTGAAATTTATCCCTGAGGGATTTAGTTTACTAAATAACTGGAGGTTTAAAAGTCTTTATAGCAGCACAGGCTCCTCCTCCGTCGGTCGACCTGGGAAGCTTTATTGGGATTTTTTTAATTGCCAATAGGGATCGTGGAAAGTGAAGATGGTCAGTAATGACAAATTAAACAAGCTATTTCCAAGCTGAAATTAATGGATTTACATTATGATAAAAGTCACTAATGATGATTTGCATAATGCCTAATAATAAACCGATTATTTTTTAATAGCATTTTAAAAAGTAAAAAATTGACAATTTTGTACTTATTTTCGGCAGTTCAACATTGTCAACCTAGATGGCACTACTTGTCATGTAAAGAATAGTAACTAGACCTGACTAGACGTGTTGATGTTACTACTATGATTGTATGACTATGACTCCATAGAACAAACCCAACTTTTACTTTCATAACACGAATTCACATGAATGAAACATTTAAATAATTTCTTAACAACGCGTTGTTAAAGGGAGGGGGGGTTTAAATGTCCGCGTAAGTTGATTGCGCGTAATCAACTAAATTAAAACTAACCTTTAATCCCGAAGCCGCAATGCCTTTTTTAGTTTTGTCAATAAAAATATCGCGAATTTACACGACAAAAACCAATCGTGTGAAGTTTACGGATACGACTGTCGTTGAAAAGCACTACTAGTGTCGCCTTTTTCACGATAACTTTTTAAGAGAGTATACGGCTATTATAGGTAGTTTTTTGGTGTTTAAAAAAATCATAATATTTCAAAGCGGACAATCGCCATGGTACTGTACAAAGTGTATAAATTGCTATTTTCTACATTCTCTCGAGATAAAAGGGCATAACAATTAACAAATCGAAAAGTCCATATCACATTTGCCATTTCTGATTCATAAAAATTCAAGACAATTTTCTAGCAGCAATAATACATGCAGGGTTAATTGAAACATCTAGGTCCTAGAGGCGTATTTATAGATGATGTGATACGATTTAAACTTAATTTAAAAATGTTTCTGTTTGAATGGTTTATATGCTTGGCTTTATACGTAAGTAGGCAGATAATCAAGATTAAATCATCTTTCAAAATTGTTGAGGTGTAATAAACAGATACATGCACAGAGTTAGTCTTATCCATCTTATTCTGTATTAACCTGGGAGCTTTCATTCACAGTTACATAATGCAAGCAATATTATGATATAACAAATACAAGACAATTTTACTAGCAATTAACTTTACTCCTTTACCAGATGGCTTTACCAGTTAGACACAGAGAGCCCAAACAGCAGACGAATGAGAAACTACGAAGTCTGACATGAGATACTATTGAGTTCCACCTTGTTGGACAGGGAATACAAAGTACTACGTCTGGTAAGTGTCACAGATAAGAAACAGTTAAACAAGAAAAAAATAGTTGTAAACAATTTTTATAACTGACCAAAGGCTTCTTTGGAGAGTTCAGCTGCAAGAATAGAACGACATATCTTATTCCATAGGCTAGTCATTTTTCCCAGTGCTTTTTTTAGTGCTTGATTCTTTGGTTATTGTCTGTTGTCGAATTTAGATAAATCAATGTCTGTACTCGCAATTAGGTGTAGTGTGTGAGAGGCGCATCTAAAATCAAACGAGTTTAATCTTTTAATTAATAGCACTGGTATATAAAGAGTTGGGCCAGACATTAAGTGCATTGGTAAAAAAATCTCGGATTCCAAATCAATATTATTCATAAGGTCATACGTCGCCTCATTTTATTGACCAAGATTAGCTGCCTCTTGTAATTCACTCAACTCTTTAGGATCTTCATTGTCTACCATCTGCTCAACTAGTTTCTCTATACTTGGATCAAATTCGTCGTCATTATCACTATTTTCATTAGTTAGAACCTGTTGATACTGAAAAAAGATAAGCAAAAAGCGAAATGACGTAAAAAAGAAAAAAAAACTAACGGCAAATTCCTTTAATGCTTTAACAAAGTTAGATCCGTTATCTGTTACAATAGAATTCACTTTAGCATGTAAGACGAAATCTGTCAAAACACCATCTATCATTTCAGCTATTCTGTCATAAAAGTGATGTCCTATTGCAATTATAAAAATATATAACTGTAAATCGTTTTAAAAAGGTAAGTGACTTAATAATTAATGATACCTTCAAAACGTTTACACGCTATCCCAGCTGATTTTCTAGTTATCACACCACTTTTATCTAGTTCTAGCCAATATGAGTGGTAATGCCCAAAAAGCTACGCTTAAGCGAGCCCCAGACGTCAGGGGCGTGTCTAAAGTACAAAAAAGTTGCCGCTTTTTAAGCGGCTGAGTACACAGACATCTTAGCTAGGATGGTCATGTCATCGTTTTCTTATTTTGCATTGGTTGAGCAAAAAATTACCGACTGTCTCAATTTTTTGAAATAGCTAATAAATGAATATATATTGAAATAGCTAGTAATTAATGGAAGAAAATGGATGTGAACAATCGATTACTTAATTCTTTAGTTTTTGATGACGACGATATTGAAATAATGCTCAAATTGGCTATTAAGAAACAGATTGACATTACAAAGAATAGCAAGGGAAAGACGAATCGGAATGACAATATTTATTAATGATGTTCTCCCACAATACCATAAAATTCAATTTAGAGAACATTTTCGAATGTCACGAGCAACTTTTCAGATAAAACCGTTTTTTAAATGTTACTGATAGCTAAATTTACATTCTATATTCGAAAATTAAAATTACAGGACTTTCTTCTGGGAATTGGCGAGAATGAAAACCTACATAGAGGTGTCCACAATGAAGTAACTCTACGGTATAGACTTCTTGTGAAAATATGGGTTCTTGCTAATCGAGAAACTTTCAGGCAAGTGGCTGACAGATTTGACACAACAAGAGGCAACTTATCGTTCATACTAGAAATCTGTGTCCAGTTTTGGAGCAAGCATAACGAAAACATGAGAATTTGTTGCGTTTATGATAATTCTTCAACTTGACTATTGAAATACTTTTTTTTTCAAGAGTAACAGAGGCCAGTTGAACACCGAACATAAAGAAAATTTTGGTGAATTATGCGCGCTAATATGTTTCTCTCCTTATAATTTATTCTAGGTTAGATTATCTATTAATTCATACAATATGAATCAATCATTATCTCCCTACTCAGCAAGTTGGTGCATAAATATTCAATTCTTATAGTTTTATTCTGCCAGTCATTTTTAAAATTTAAATTCTTTCTGCCCGTGATTGAACAGTTCCAATATAACCACCCATGATATGCCCGTTTTCTTTTTTGCTCGTAATTTTTTAAATTTCATTTCTCTCTCCCTACGATTAAACAGTACGAATAAATTTGCCTGCCTATAATCTGCCCAACATGATCGCACACCACTCGTCGATCACTAGCGTCGAATCGCACCTGCACTTTTTTAACTGAGGAAAGTCGGTTCTTATCGACTAGCCAGGTGATACTCTCCATTGGGACAGTTCCCTACTCAATGGAACAGCCCCCATACCCAATCGACTATTATCGACTAGTCAATGCTTATAGACTAGTCTTTATTTCTTAATTATAGACTAGTTTAATTTATGTTAATCATTAATAATCATTATATAATCATTATAATCTAAGGTTAGGTTAGGTTAGGTTAGGTTAGTAATGAACATATAATATAGGTAATATAATAAACAAACTAACTAATAGCTGTATCAAAAAGGCTAGTCGATAAGAATCGACTTTCCTCAGTAAAAAAAATGCAGGTGCGATTCGTTGCTAGTGATTGGCGAGCGGTCTGCGACCAGACTGGATCTGCCCTCCGGTTGTAAAGAAAGCGTAACCGAAACATGAGAATTTGGTGCATGAATGATTCTGGAACCCAGCTATCAAAATGTCTACGTCTAAGCTAACCTAACCAAACCTAACCAACCTAACCTTACTTTTCCTTCCACTTTGGGCAGCCGTGTTGTTTGAAGTGCTGGCGTTCTTTTCTTTTTCAGCTGTAAAATTGGATTTCAGAATTTCATTCGTGGGCCCCTCTCCTAGATAAGATTAGAATGATTGAGTTTAAGCAAAAAATAGTGAATCCGTGAAATAATTACCTTGATGGAATTGATGTTGATGTGCATTTACAGATGGTTCAACCCTTATTTTATTAGTAATATAAGCCACTGCCTTTTCATACACCATTTTTCCATATAGATGTTATTGCAGTTATGAGTACGCGATAAGCAAAAGTGGTGCGCAGCTTACGACAATACGCACCACTGTAGCCTAAAAATCTTTTTATGTACAGTACCCACCAAACTATTAGGTACACCCCCCTTTTTTCAGTGCATTCTTATGGCACTACGTGTCCTAGAAAAAATGCAATAACTCTTGAACCGCTTGGGCTAGATTTTTTTCCTTTTTTCCCTGAGTAGATCTAATGATGATCTACATTTTTTCTACACATGAAGTTGTCGTAGGATTAACCCCCACGGCGCTACGGTATCGTTCAGTTTATTAGGTACACCCGTTTTCCCCCATATGCGCCGTGTTAAATACGGCGTTTTCAAAAATCGAGAAAATATACTTTGCAACAAGATAGTGAAATCTGGTTTGCACACAAAGATAAATTAACATTTAAATAATAATATAACGATATTTTCATAATTTTACGGCATTTTTTAAAACCCTCTCCCTATCCCTCGAAGTTTTCGAACTCAAAATTTCTCAAAAAGGGGGAATTCTGCCATCTCCCCAAGGTTAAGCCGTCAGCCGGACCCCTATTTTTGAGCGAAAAAACTTCGAGAGATAGGGAGAGGGTTTTGAAAAATGCCTTAAAATTATAAAAATATCTTAATATTATTATTTAAATGTTAATTTATCTTTGTGTGCAAACCAGATTTCTCTATCTTGTTGCGAAGTATTTTTTCTCGATTTTTAAAAAAGCCGGTTTTAACATGGCGCTTATGGGGGAAAACGGGTGTACCTAATAAACTGAACGATACCGTAGCGCCATGGGGGTTAATCCTACGACAACTTCATGTGTAGAAAAAATGTAGATCATCATTAGATCTACTCAGGGAAAAAAGGAAAAAAATCTAGCCCAAGCGGTTCAAGAGTTATTGCATTTTTTCTAGGACACGTAGTGCCATAAGAATGCACTGAAAAAAGGAGGGTGTACCTAATAGTTTGGTGGGTACTGTATGAATTTTATCACTTTTATGTATGCTTGACTCGTGTTATCCTCCGAAGTAGGTGTATACCAACCGAACAAAGCATTCGAAGGATACCACGACTCAGCATAAAACAATGTTTAGTTCCCCCATAGGCCACAGTGGTGCGCATTGAAGTAAGCTGCGCACGACTTTTGGATTTTCGCGCACTTATAGCTACAATAAGATCTATATCTTATCTACAATTACAATTGTAACACAAACAACGACAGAAAAACATGAAAATTAATTTTTTTAGTTATTTGCTATTTTTTCAACTAAATCTAACATTAAAATCAGTATCATTAAAACACCAGTAATTAAAAAAATACCTGTGCGAACTTTGGCTAATTCATCTGAAGAAAGTTTCAAAATATAACGCATTCCATTCACTATAAGCGCAATACCTCGCTTCTCCTTATCCATTTGAAAAATAATGAATCAAGCGATCAATGAAATCATTCAGCTCTCGCGTCTGCTGCAATACTTAACTAAAACTACGCAAGAAAAGCAAAACCTCAATTGGGTTGAGAAGGATAGGTGCTTTTCACAAGACGAAAAGCCTAATTACCATATTTTTCTGAAACAAAAGGTCGCATTGCTACACTTGTTTTTCTCGTATTTGAATGACCAATATGAGAGAGATAAGCTATCGCGTGATTTCCTTAGCCTAGCCTAGCTAAGATGTCTGTGTACTCAGCCGCTTAAACTGTCTCAACTTTTTTGTACTTTAGACACGCCCCAGCAGTCAAGCAAACCGAAACAGCTGATTCAAATTTAACCTTCAACTTTGACTTAAAATTTAGGTATGATTTTGCAAGAATTTTTTTAAGAGTTTTAACACAACAGATATTTACTCACGGGTCAATCTCTTTCAACATATTTCGAAAATATATATACTTGTTTTGGGATCAACTGTGAACTGTTGAATGACGTCGTCACTAAATTTAAAAAAAGAAAATGTACCAGATTCAAACCAAAAAGGCAGTGCTAAATTGTCGGGTCCAGCCATTGAAATTCTAGAAATAACACGGGCAAAATCGAAGACTATGACAGCAGATACAGAAATGTAGTATGATTTGGTTATAAATCTTGCGTCCCCAACACATGAATTCTCTCTTCGTCTACCCCTTTTTCCTTGCCGTTTACGTGAGTTGACAGAACTGTGAACTCACTCGGGGGTGGGTTTTACACAGCTTCCTTTTCCCTATCGTTTTCTTTATTCAGGTCGCAGCCCGACACTTTCCATATAAAAGGGTGGGTCTTAGTCTTCATTTTAGTGTTCTTGCGTAGTCTTCTTCACTCTCCTTTTAATTTTCATTAGTGTTCGTTCAGTTTCAGCCTCTTAGGCCTACACTCTTATTGATTTGGTATGTTCCCCCATTTTAATTAACTTGTAGTATATTTTTGTCTTATTGTATTTCCTTATCGATTGTTTCCCTTCGGACACGTCTACGATAAAAAGATATCTCGACCAAGCGCATTTCATTTATTTATTAAACCAAGATGCACTCTCAGTGCAATCTCTTACATTATACATTAAATTTTTAAGAAGGAATTATTATTTTCAAACAGTATTTACATTTCCCTAGCATTAATCAACTACGAGTTTTTCATTAGTATCTGGAATATTTTCGAATTTTCCAAGATCTATTCATTTCCTGAGTTTATAAATTAAGAAACTATACAGAAGAGTTCAAACGCGGTTTACGTCCTTTATCAGCTGGCGTAGGCCAGAAAAATAGGGTGGTCTTTTAACGAATCTGGCGCTGTGCTAACTTCTATACTTTTTCAAAACGAATCAAGGTCATTTTTTCCCGATGTTACAAAAAATGTAAAGTAGCAATTTTTTTTTTACCGAGATAAATCCTGACCTAGATGGACTATAATACATAAAAACATCAATTTGGGGGCATTAAAATAGCCGGCGGGGAAAAATTACTGAACAAAATTGAAAAAAATTAGAAGGTACTAATGAGAACATTACTAAACTTCCTAGTCGAAGGAATTATCCAATATAAAAAAAAATCGGACCAGCCTATTTGGGGTTCCATAGTTTAATCTTTCAGCCCTTCGTCAGCCTTATAATGATATGGCAAGGTTGTTAAACGCTCTCCATATAGCAAGTGTGATGGAGTCGTAATTGCTGAATTCCATTGACATCAAATGGAAGTCTTGTCAAGGCGCGATCGGTGAGAATACCTTCGATGTGAGTTACTACTGTTGAGTAGAGTCCAAACAAATCTTTTGCGCAAAGCTGTCTTACAATCAGGTAATTATGTTCTTGGTTTATCTCATTTATGCCATTGTTTGTAACATGAAGCCCAAATGTTTGAGCAGATCAATTTCTGTGAATAAATAGAGAAGCCTATAGTTTAGTTCAGGATTTACTCGTATACTTGTCTAAATCCAACAGGTCGAACAGTTTGATTAAGAGACTTGCGGCATTCAGGAACGTCGATCCGTTTTTAGAATATATAATAGGGTCAGGACCGATAAAATTCAAAAAAATAATGATATACACTAAAATTAAGAGAAAAAAATAAATATTTCAAATTTAATGTGTGCTTCAAAAAAATTTATTTTAGGACTTGTTAAGCTCTAAAGTTTTGATCGCGTGACTTTTCTCAAAAACGCGGGGCCACGTGACGAAACGCGTAAAGTCACGTGACTTTAGAGCATTAGCGGTGGTCGGTTTTCCATCCTATAGGAAAAAATCACGTGATTGACATGCCAAAAGTGTGGCCTACTGTCGAACTAAACATATTTTTTTTTCCTTGATCCTCTGTGTTCTAAAACTTTGCGATCAAGCAGACGAATTTGTTTTCTTGCTATATTCTCGATATTTAAAAAAGTAAACAGTGACTTCAGTTTGAATATGAGCAGTAGCCGAGCGCAATAAAAAGTGTAATAAAATGTGTGTATAAAATTTGAATTTTTAAATCAATTATTTGATTTAAAAACTGCATTTAGTTCTAGTGAAGTTCAAACTGTTTGTGTCAAGTTTCGACCATTTCCATTCAGGTAGGGGTTTTTTTCGTTTTCAAACGAAAAAAGTGAAATAGAGTAATAGGAATTCTAGTTTTATTAAACTATCGAAATTATGTGTAGCCTATGTGATAAATGTAAAGATAAATCCACAACATCTATCGATACCAGATTCTTCCTGTTCTAAGTATGATAAGTAAAGTAACATTCAGGTATGTTTTAATTGCTTTCATTTGAAACAAAATCTTGTTATCGACAATATTATGGATTTATCTTCGTCTTTTTTGCTTTTATATATCCGTTCAGTAGACATTGAAACATATTGTAGTAATCTTGAGGAAGTTTGAAAAGAAATAATGGCGCATAGAAGTTTTGAAGGTGACGTACGCCATTGGTTTCGTGGATCACGTGCTCCCTTTCTATTGGTTGTAAATGAACCACCGCTAATGCCGTAAGATCACTTGACTTTTAAGCCGCCTCCTCCGTTTTTGGGGAAAGTCACGTGATCAAAACTTTAGAGCTTAATAACTCCTGAAATAATTTGTTTTCGAAACACATTAAATTTGAAATATTTTTAATTTTTTTTCTCTTAATTTTAGTATAATTCATTATTTGTTTGAATTTTATCGGTCCTGACCCTATTCTTGGGATTGGGTTATGACCGGCATGGATAAAGGAACCGGCCGTCATGTCGTCAACAACTTCCAGATGCATAGCACGAGTATATTTACGCCGATATTAAGACTCCTTTAACTCGAACTTGAATTGCTCCGGTGTAGTCTACTCCTGTCACAGCAGAAGGGGTAGTTTTCTTGAATACGACTGAACGGCAACGGAGCAGGATCCGGATATTGAAACGATGAGCCGGAATCTCGTCAACACTTTGAATATTTGCGATAGATGGATCGCATTGAGGGAATCCAATATTTCTGAATGAGATGGGAAATTGTTGAATATTTTCCGTAATGGAAGATTCGTTCCTTGACTGATTTAATGATGAGTTGTGCCAGAATCGAGTTTTTTGGGATGAGAATCGGATGTTTTGCTTGTTCGGACATTGCTGCGTTCTCAAGGCGTCCTTTGCTACGGATGATTCCATTTTTGTAAAATAAAAAGTCTAGTTGTGACACCAGCTCCCTGGTAGCACACTCCCATCCATCGTCTATCCCTTGGACGTCCCGATGTCCGAATGAGTTCCATCCCATCCTGGACGTAAACAAGTCGTCCCACGGACTACCACTTAACGACGGCCTTAAGCTGTCTTCAACGTATGTCGCATGGTTGTTCGTATTTGGACTTTTTGGACGTCTTTTTTGTTACATAAAATAGGACGTCCATAGACTGTACTGTGGAAGGAGGTGGACAACGTGGACATAGGAAATTTTTTTCAATTTATTTTTCTGAAATATTGTCAATTTATATAATTGCAGTACACGTTAATTAAGTAAAGTAAACGAAGATGTAAAATAATATCATTGAGTTATCGAACTATTAAAATAGTATTATTATTTTAAATTCTTCAGATTATTTGTTTTATATCCTTAATTTTCCATTCTGATTAATTCTATTTAATTTCAATTAATTATCAGAACTTTTTCAAATGATTATAGTTTATAATTATTAATAAATACACTTACGCCATTACAAGTTACTACGCCATAATAGAACAGGTGGTGATATAGAATTAAGAATTGCAGCAGCTATCACTGATGTTATCACCTGGATAGATGACCGTGTACCGGGTTTATTGCCCTTTTCTATTAACCGGGAAAGGTTGATCCGATGACTGTCCCATTGGAGACGTCCATGGTCCGTCTACAATCAGCCGTCGTACGGCACGACATTAGGCTGTCCAACGCCCATCCAATGGCCGTCGGCTCGGACGTCCAAGTCGGACGAGTTGGATGGGTGTCATCCGTCCTATGGATAGCAGTGAGCTACCAGGGCGCTGGTCTCCAAGCCTTTTTCTTGGATTGCAAATAGTTGAGTTCATCAGGCAGGAATTTCCTTTGAAACAAGCGTATCCAGATGTTTTCCGCATTTTGAAGATCCAAAGCATTTAGAGCTTGGCGATTCCATGATTGTCGAGATGCGTCTTTCTTCTTGAGATTTGAGAGAAGACGATATATTATAGCATTGATCCGCTGAAGTATATCCCGACTATAACGAGATGGGTTGATGAGAGTATCTATTTCTTGCATGAGAACCGTTACTTTTTTGACACGGCAAAATGAGTGATAGTCAAAGTTTTGATTGGCTTACTACCATTTTGGCCATTTCTTCCGATCAGATAACCTCTCTGGTCCGAAACGCCACAGAGTAGATGCTAGAGTAGAAGTCCAACAATGACGCACCTCTTGATAGAATATCCGCTGGATTTTCTTCTGTTGTTACGTATTTCTTTTTGTTGCAGCATGGAGTTGGTTGAAGTAGCGTATCTTTTTGGCGCGATTCTTCACAAATTGGCGAGGATGCCCATCAGATTTGGATAGCCAGGAATGGATAATTTGACTTTCATTTCACGAGATAAGAGGAAAGGTATACTCTCGGGCTATCCCAGGCTCTTGGAACAAACGGCGGGTTTTTAGTAAAGGGTCCCAATTTTCCCCCACTAGGTTCGCTAGTATCGGAGGCCGATCGCCTCTCGGGGGTATAGTAAAAATTGGGGTTTTTCGTTCATAACTTAGAATATTACCAATGAATTTGTCCATAAATTGAATAAATTGAATCTTTATTTAATTCACTATCCTTAGATACCAAATTCATCTTGTTTAGGCAATTTTTTCATTGTTTAATTAATGATTGAAAATCGCAATTTTTTGAAAATTGCGCCTTCCGCAACATTGCCTATTTCTCGATATCAGGGTTTTCTTCTCGAAAACCAGTGAGTTTGTGGTAGGACATGTTTTAAGTTTCCGGTTGAGGTTAAATATAGTTAAATATAAAGTGTGTTCTTTTGCAAGATGTTTTTATCACTGGTAGAGGTAGGTATTTTACCTAGTAATACCTAGTAACAAAAAAAACTAGGTTGTCACCACTAGAGCTATCCCCAAATTATCCTAATTTGCCTGACGCTTGAGCCGCTACCAGCTACCACTTTTATCCACCTTTCTTAAAAGTAAATTTTGGTTTATTTTATTGTATTTTTATTTTAATTAGAAGTGTTTTGTTACAAGATCTGTCTACTTTTTAAATAAATACACTGAATAGTTAAATTCGCCTCTTTTAGTTAAGTTTTTACTTTGTATTGGTGACACAATGAACCCATTTGGTCAACCTTTACACTAGATAAGCAGCCATGAGTTCGAACTCGGGAATCGAGAGGTCTCTCTCTCCTTCTCTTTGATTATCTGTAATTGGGGTGATCCTAGCTTTCGACATGACGAATGCAGTTCTTTCCTTGTAACACAAATATACTACGGCTCCCTACGCACGCTGACTCGCATCGCAAAATATATCCAGCTCTTGCACTGTTTCCGCCAACCCAAAATAGGATATAGACCTTTTTACAATTGCTTGGTATCGGCACTAGCCAAAGACCATCCAGATTTTATCCAGATGGCTTCAATCAAGCCAAGTCTGCAGCAAGTTTCGGCTATCCCCCGCCATGGTGCGCACTAGTCGACTAGCCGCACGACTTTTGGCTAGTGCCGATGCCAAGCAATTGTAAAAAGGTCTATTGGTAATGACATCAATTGCTCGTCGACTGCAACGTTTATTGAATTGACTATTTCTTCTTACCATCTTTTCAGATGATCGGCAGAAAATTCTTCATCTAATTTGAGGTCTGCTAAACAAAGATCTTGAATCAGAATTTTCGGTGATGTACCTAATGGTGCGTAAAATCCAAGGGGATCATAAAAGGAACCATTTCCTTTGAGGATGTCTCTTTTGTCACGATATCAGCCGTTGCGAGATGAGGCGGTTGAACGTTTAATGTATCCTTCTCCCGATTCCAAATCAAACCAAGAGTTTTTGATATACGAGATGGGTCCGTTGACTCTCCCTCCGCCAGACTTTTTCCAACCACACAATCGCTGAATCCCCAAGCTTGTAGGGGTAGATGATGAGCTTGATCCATGACTCGATTGGCTTCGGAGTAAAAATTAAGAGAAGCGCTGGGACTCTCACGGCCAGTTATAATGTTGTCGACGAATACACTTTTCAGCATATCCGCGGCTATTTCGGATGTTGAATTCTTGGGATGATGCATCATAACCACGTTAAGGATATAGGGCGATGATTTTGCTCCAAATGGCACCACTCTGAATCTGTAAACTGAAAGTGGAGACTCCGGTTTGGTTGGATCTTAGCCAACGAAGAAAGTCCCGCTCGGACTCGTGTAGATTAATATGTTGAAATGCCTTCTCCACGAGCTCCACGAGCTGATGGTGTGAGTGCAGAAGTTGATTAATATTGTAGCGGGAGATGTATGCTATAACTTGTAGAGGGTATTGACCAAGCTGGAATGAGAGTGTCGGATGATGTCGGCGGTGGAGACGAACGATTGAACCGGATAAGGTGTCGAGTAGTTCCGTCAATCAGTCTTTAAAAGGGCCGGACAATTGCTGTCTCGGCCTCAGTCTTAACTCTTGTTTGTCGTACGGTCAACTGTAGCTTTTGAATAGTTTGCAGAATACATTTAGTTCTCTTTTGCTGCGTCTTTCGTGTGTTTTATCAGCTCTGGTTCGACTCTTTGCATCTAGCCTTTACAATATATGAGTTTGGTTGTTGTGCAATGGTGCACCGGCTTCGACACAGTCGTTGAAGCTGACCCCATTCCATCCTTTACATGAACAATTGTAGACAATGCGGATCGGATTAGTAACTGATTCCCTTTTTACATAATGATAAGGGATATAATGGCAATTCTTGGCGAGCTCTGCTTCAGGATCTTTTTTTTTAATAAATTTGCGTTTGAGTTGATCTTCTATTAGACGGGAAAACACGGCTAGCATTGCCGGATCTTTCGCCAAACGTATTATAATGGCTCGAGTTATGTTTTGCACCATATTAAAATTAGCAGGAAGCTCGCGATATTTTGATTTCCATGGGAAACGGGCCATGTATTGATTGGCCATCTTTGAATTCGATGCATTTATCAGCATATTCAGCGGCCTCCATAACATTCTCCTGATGAGGGAAAATTCCCAACATTTCAAGGGACCAAAAGAAAATACAAGTCGTCGCAGTCTACTGCTTGAATGTGGAGATTTATTGACGGTTTTGGTTTTGAGACGCGAAAAATGGTGGTCCATTCCAGTGGTCCTAATACGAGGTAGCCTAATTTAGAATTGACTGTTGTTGGTCCTTGACCACGAATTGGGGATTCGTCTCCGATGAATTTCCAATAAAAATCAGCTCCTTTTAAAATATGCGCATGGAATGTATCCAGTATAAGGATGAGCGCGACGCAAATCTGTGAGATAAGGAAGAACTTGAAGATTCTTCCGATATCCATCTTTCAAAGAATTAACAAGATTGCCCAAATTGTGTGGCCCATGGCTACATCCACCTCCTTCCTTCCTACTCACCCCAAACGCACCCTAGCATTTGGCTATTTAGGCTACAGGAAACGTTTGGCGCTTTCTCTGTTTTTTTGTCGTGTTCGCCAAAACTTGGGACAGCCCACAAAAAATGGCAGGGAGTCCGTTTCAGAATGGGAATGGCTTATTCGAACTTCAACAATTTTTTTCTAATACAAATAATCATCT